>CAUYQU010095534.1:0-29753 GCA_963574635.1 Cheracebus regulus
AAAAAAAAAAAAAAAAAAAAAAAAAAAAAAAAAAAAAACTGTACCTGTTACTTTTTGAAGATCCAGTATATTTTATAATTTATGTTTTTGTAAGAATTTTCAAATTTTGTTTCTCTAGCAATACCCATTTTATTTAGGTTGTCAAATTTATTGGATTAAACTTGCTCATATTACTTGTGATTTTTAAAACCTCGGATCCATCTGTATTTAGATGCCTGTTTTATTGCAAATGTTGTTCACTTGTGCTGTTGCTTTCTCTCTCAAATGACTTTGCCCAAAGTTTGTATGTCCTAGTCTTTTTGAAGAAGTTGTGTTTGATTCTGTGGATCAGGCATGTCAATTTGCCTTCTAGATCTAAGTTCTCATCTTTAGTAGTGCCTTCCTTATATTTTGTTCACATTCAGTTTTGGGGGCAGGTAAATGAGCTTTATGTTTATTTATCTTTTTGGTTTTAGCTGTTGGCACTGTATTTTAATTCCTTTTCCTGTTTTTAAACAAAAAGATTTGAAATATTCATTTATGTCAGAAGCTGGCAAAGGTATTTTGCATGAAGGATGTTCTGCATAGAGCTTCTCCATATTATATTTTTAGGTGTTAGGCGTGGTTTTCAGATTCTGGCCTGACCTACACCCTGCCATGTGAGTACCTCTGATGGAAGCCCTGATAGTTATAATTCTGAGAGTTCAGGTGATTCTTCCGGGCCTGATCACCAATGAGCGCTTTCAAGGAGACTTTCTCACAGAGCAGGCCATAGGTGTGCTGCTCAGTGTGAGGGGCATGTATCTCTGGTTATTCACTCAAACACTCACCTGGGTGTTGCTTTGAAGGTATTTTGTAGGTGCAATGAATGTCTATAATCAGTTGCCTTTAAGTAAAGGAGATTATCCTTGATAATCTGTGTGAGCCCGATGCAGTCAGTTGAAAGCCCTAAGAAGAGAACTGAGGTTTCTTGGAGGAAGAAGAAATTGTGCATAGGGACAGCAACTTCAGCTTGTGCCTGAGAACCCCCACCTGCCCTTCTTGCTGCTTGGATCTATGGACTTCAGTCAGACTCACCTAGCGAGTTCCTGCAATCACACAAGCCAACTCCTTGTAATGTGTTTCTAAATCTACAGATGGTCCTCAACTTATGATGGTTCTGTTTAGGATTTTTCAGCTTTATAATAATGTAGAAGTGATATGCATTCAGCTGAAACATACTTCAAGGACCCTTGTAACCATTCTGTTTTTCACATTCAGTACAGTATTCAGTACATGACATAAGATATTCCATACTTGATGATAAAACAGGCTTTGTGTTAGATGATTTTGACCAATTGTTGGCTAATGTAAGTGTTCTGGGTACATTTAAGTGAGGCTAAACCATGATGTTCAGTAGGTTAGGTGTATTAAGAACACTTGTAATTTGCAGTATTTTCAAATTACAATGGATTTATCAGGACGTAACTCTACTGTAAGTCAAGGAGTACCTGTATATCTCTCACTGGTTCTCTTTCTCTGGTTGAACTCTGATTGATGGCAGCCAGAAATTACTGTCCTAAAGTATTTTACAAGTTTTTGTTTTTATCCAAATTAGTCATATATATAATTTGAATAGCCATTTATTCTACAAGGCTTATTGTAAAAAGTAACTCCCTCCCTAGAGTAACCATTTATAACTCCTTTCAACCTCCACACCTCTAAGTAGCATGTGCATGTTGCTGCAGCTTGATTTATTTGCTTAGCATGATTTATGAACCTTCTACTCTGGTTGGCCCTTTAACCATTCTCCCATTGCCCAATTATCCCTCTTCCCAATATATTTACATCTTGGTTAGAACAAGATTTAACACTGTTGTTATTGTTGTAATTGTTATTTATAGCTGAACCCTGTAGTCTGGAGTGATTTGTTTTTTCCTTTCTTGTATTTGGTTTTGTGTTCCCTGTTCCTAATAAATGGATGTATAAGTCAGTTATACACACAGGGGCCTGTCTGGGCTGGGCATGCTCTAGGTTGGCTCCATAGTACTCCTCTTGGGATCTCACGCATTGGAATCCTGGGGATTCATTTTACTTTTCTCCTAGTGGTATCTCATTGGATCCTATGTTGTTGTCTTTCATAGTTTGCTCCATTGTTTTGGAGGAGCACATCCTGCAGTAGCTTCCTGAGATATAAGGAAAGCAAAAAAATTTTTTTGAGATCTTGAGTGAAAATATTGGTATTCCATCTTCATATTTTATGTAGTAGTGTGTCTCAGTAGAAGTGAGTTTACTCTTAGAATTTTGAAGGCATTTATCCATTGTCTTCTGATTTCTTTTACTCTTTTCTTTTTTTGAGATGGAGTTTCACTCTGCCTCCTAGGCTGGAGTGCAGTGGTGCGATCTTAGCTCACTGCAACCTCCACCTCCCAGGTTCAAGTGATTCTCCTACCTCAGCCTCCCAAGCAGCTGGGATTACAGGTGCCTGCTACCAAGCCCAGCTAATTTTTGTATTTTTAGTAAAGACAAGGTTTCACCATGTTGGCCAGGCTGGTTGAGAATTCTTGACCTCAGGTGATCTGCCTGCCTTGGCCTCCCAAAGTGTTGGGATTATAGGCATGAGCCACCATGCCCAGCCTTCTTTTCTTTTTGAAACAGGGTCTTGTTCTGTCACTCTGGCATAAGTGCAGTGGCATAGTCACAGCTTGCTGCAGCCTAGCATTCCTGAGCTCAGACAATCCTTCAGCCTCAGTCTCCTGAGTAGCTGGAACTACAGGCACATGCCACCATGCCTGGCTAATTTTTTTTATTTTAAATTTTTCCTAGAGATGGGGTCTTGCTGTGTTGCTCAGGTTGGTTTTGAACTCCTGGGCTCAAGTGATCCTCCCTCTTCAGCTCCCAAAGTGCTGGGATTATGGGTGTAAGCCACCATGCCCAGTGTGTCTTCCAATTTCTAATGTTTCTGAGATGAGAAATGCCATTCTAATAATTAATCCTTTGTTTAAACGAGAAAAAAAAACTCGTATTTTCTCTCTGAAGCTTGTAAGATCTTCTGTTTGTCCTCAGTGTTCTGAGAATTTTGTTATTTGCCTTGGTGAGGGTGTTTTTTTTTTCCCCCTCCATGCACTGTGCTAGGCACTCAGACCCTGAGTGGAACTCATGTCCTTCAGTCCCAGTTTTGCCAAAAAACCTTTTTTGTTTTTTGGGATGGAGTCTTGCTCTGGTCACCCAGGCTGGAGAGCAGTTGCGCAATCTTGGCTCACTACAACCTCCGCCTCCCGGGTTCAAGTGATTCTCCTGCCTCAGCCGCCCCAGTAGCTGAGATTATAGGCGCTCGCCACTATGCTCAGCTAATGTTTTTGTATTTTTACTAGAGACAAGGTTTCACCATGTTGGCCAGGCTAGTCTCAAACGCCTGACCTCAGGTGATCCAACCACCTTGGCCTCCCAAAGTGCTGGAATTGCAGGTGTGAGCCACCACACACGGTGCAAAATTGTTAATAATCTCAAAAATTGTGTTTTCTCTGATCTATCATTTTGGGCTTCCTGTTGTTCAAATTCAGGGCCATCAGACAACATTTAACCAAAAGAGCATCGTCCATATCTTTTTAGGTATAAAGGGTGGTTGACTTTAGGTCGGGTAGATGCCTCAAGCACCTCTGACTAGCTGGGTGACCTTAAGGTGGTGTAACTTAACTTGTTTAGACTTGTAATTTCCACCTCACAGGGATCTTGTGACGGTTATGTTTCAAATAAAATTGAATCATTTATTAAGCATTAGGAAAAAAGCCTCATCTCTAATGGTCGTTCATAGTATGGGCTTGTGTTGTTATGACCGTTACTTAAGCAACTCTTGTTTGGTTCTGGGGGAGCAAAAGCAGGCGGCCAGAGGCCCTACTTCTGTGGCAGAGCAGAGCTCAGGAGTGCCTCTGTGTTGCAAGGAGTTTGATGAGGGGATGTTGTGCTTGGTCCTTTAAATGCCTGATGGTCACCAGGGGAAGGTGTGTGAGCATAGCCAGGGTGGCTTATCTCAGATTCCATGGCAACCTTCAGGGATTGGAGGGCTTGTCCCCGAGACGCTAGTTCCTTATCTTGTATCAGAAAACAGCAAACTGATGGGTGCCTCCTGGACCAGAAGCTGGGCTACCTCTTGGAGAGGCAGTGAAGCACCTCAGAGTGCCCTCATTGTCATGGAGGCGGTCGTAGCCCTCGGCCGCTGCTGCCTCGCTGTGGCTTCCTGTGACCCCACCAGCCTCAGCTTCGTGGTGCCCGTGGAGCTGGGCGTCTGCTCCCTTCCCGGTGCTCTGCAGGGCCTCACCTGGCAGGTGTGACAGCCAGCCCCAAAAAGCCCACTGGCGACCCTGGTGTCTCTTGGCTGGGGAACTTTGTGGCTGCTAACCTGCTTGTCTAAACATCAACTCTTGACCCTCCAGACATCAAAATGGTCTGATGCTAATTTAAAAATTGTGAAGCCACCGAATGTGAATCTACGCTAATTTGTCAATGTAATTTAATAACCAGGGGAAATGGAGGGCTCAGGCTTGGCACAGTTTCCTCTACATCTGCCAGCTTTTCTCATCTGCTGGTTGGGGGCGGGGAGGGTGGTGATGAAAAGTTCTCAAGACAAGAGTGACTGTTTTAATTTCACCTAGGGCCATAAATCAATATTCATTTATTATTCAGCCAGCATTAGCATTTCCCTGGATAATACTCTAACACATGTAGTGTCAGGATGGCTTGAATTTGTCCTCATTAGGAAGGCAAAGGCTGCCTTTTTGCAGGCATAAGCAAGCGAGCCTTCTGTTCCACTTGCTGGCTCACATCTCATGAAAAAGGAAAGTGTAGGCCTTCGGGGGAAGGAGTGGGCTGGGATTTCAGACATGATATCTGCTAGGTGTTTGTGGCCACAGTTCATCGTGACCTGGGTTTACGATTGCTGGTGTCACCCTTGATAAGGAATAAGGTTAAAGTTGGAGGTGACAACTGACCCTGCAGAAAAACATTTTATTTCTACACAAGGTTTTTCTGTGAGCAACACCATTAATAAAAACTCATCCTTGTATGGGAAATGGGAAATGCATGGGAAAATGGCAGCAGTGGTGGGGAGGACAGAGAACTTAGTATCACAATGTTGGAAACTGCTGTTGGCTGATGACCAGTTAAAAACATTTTCTTTGAAGATGGGAATTAATCAGGAGGCAGAATTTGATATACAGATGCTCACTGTCACCCGCACCTCCATTTTGGTGTATGGAGTGTCAGGTGGAAGTGACAGAGAGAGATGGTGGAGTTCATTCCTGCTCAGCACTTTGGAGGAGGTGGAAGGTCACCATGAGACATCCTGACCCCCAAGGTCTTGCTCTGTGAGTGGACCAGCCATTGTCAAGGCTGCTTGTAGACTTTGGCAGGAGAGGTGGTTCTCACAGCACTTTGCTCTCAGCTCATGCCATGTTGGTCTTTTGACCTGAATGTGGAGATGTCATGAAGGCAGGTGGTCTCCTAAATAATGGGGGAGCATTAGACACCATCAGCTTCCCTCCTATTCCTTCCCCTGTCCTTGTATCAACAACTGCCCAACACCATTGGGAACCTACATTAAAAAGCCTGGTATATTAGTCCATTTTCATGCTGCCGATAGAGACATACCTGAGACTGGATAATTTACAAGGAAAAAGAGGTTTAATGGGATCACAGTTCCACGTGGCTGAGGAGGCCTCATGATCATGGTGGAAGGTTAAAGGCACGTCTTACATGGCAGCAGATAAGAGAGCTTGTGTGTGAAAACTCCCCTTTATAAAACCATCAAATCTCATGAGACTTACTCTCAGGAGAATAGCATGGGAAAGACCCACCCCCATGAATCAGTTACCTCCCACTGGGTCCCTCCTGTTGAAAAAATGTGCACTTTGAATGAAGAGACCCCCCTAAACAGGCTTTGTGTGAGCAACATGGCTGTTTATTCACCTGGGTGCAGGTGGGCTAAGGCCGAAATGGGCGTTAGCAAAGGGCAGTGGGATAGGAGTTGGTTTTATAAGTTTGGGTAGTTTTTTGGGGGACGGGGTGTTACAGAATAAGGTCAGTTACAGTGGTGGAGGGTAGGGGGCAAGGAGTATACATGACTGCAAGTTCAGTTACAATGGCAGGGTTAGGTGAGAGGTACTTACATTATCATAAGAACAGTTAAGATGGCAGGGTTGGGTGAGGGGCTTGTTGGGGGTGGGGGGAAGCTCCGCCTATGGGCGATTAGGGATAATGGCGAACGCAGGCGGGGAGGGGGGTGGGGGGGAGGGGTGGGTGGGAGACATCAGCTGAGGCAAGCAGGACTTCAGGCTCCATGCTTGCATATGGAGACCTGACACCTCCCACAACACGTGGGAATTGTGGTAGTTACAATTCAAGATGAGATTTGGGTGGGGACACAGCCAAACCCTATCACCTGGTGTCAACGGGGGCATTTAGATGGAATTATGATAAACCTGTCATGGGGAGGGCTGTGAAACAAATCGCTAGAGTAAGTAAGACTCCAGGATGATACAGAAGCAACAGCTGACACCTGCAACAAGACAGGTGAATCTCAAAACCATGATGTTGACAAAAGAGTCTAAGCCCCGCTCCTCCAAAAAATTCATACTGTGTGATTCCACTTATATAAAATCTAAGAGTAGAAGAAATGCGGGCTGTGTGTCTTCCAGGAGAAAAGCTGACCTGGTCTGTGTGACCAGGGGCTCCTGAGCTAGCGTACAATAACCCACATCACAAGTCAGCACGAGAATCCTCACCCAGATCAGATTTTGTCCGCTCTCCCCTAATTGCTTTTGAATCCTAAAATTAGGCCTGTGGCTTTCACCGCATTCCAGCCTGGCTGAGAGAAGTGGAGGCGGCGGGTTGGGTGTGTCAGGCCTCCTAGGTGGAGCTGGAGGATGGTCGGGAGCCCTGAGTTGGGAACGCAGTTCTATCACTGTCTCTCTGCTGTCTCTAGGGGAGTCACCCCCTTTTTGTGAGCCTCAGTTTCATCACCTGCGGCAGGAATTGGATGCTCCCTAAGCCCTTCATCCTTTCTAATGCTGTATGATTTTAAGACCACCTCATGTTTGTACAGAAGGGATGCTCGCCCTTGTCTGTGTGGTCAGATTTGGGCCCTAAGGGTGTGTGTTTCCATGACTCGTTCTCTGAGATGATGGGATTAGTACTGACATACATCAAAACATTTGAGATGTAACACTGTTGACACCCCAGGGGCCTGCCAGGTTCTTGGAACCCCTATGTAAGCATTTTGTTCATAGGTTAAGGTGTTGTTTTTCACACTTTGGGGCAGTGAAGTTGTAAAATTGAAATTCAAGCATTACTAGCTCTTGGAAAAGACATTGCACTCAGATGGACTGGCCGTTGGCTTTTGTCCCATGCAGTCTGGAATGTAGGGGGCATGTCGGGAGAAGGGGAGGTGGCATCTTCTAAGCTTCCCTGAAGTCTGGGCCGCAGGACTGTCTTAGTTCATTCAGGCTGCGATCACTGAATGCCTTAGACTGGGCTGGCTTACAACAAAATTGATCTTTCATGGTTCTGGAGGTTGGGAGGTTTAAGATCCAGTCACCAGCAGATTTGGTGTTCTGCGAGGGCCCGCCTCCTGGTTCATCGATGGCCGTCTTCTCACTGTGTTCTCACGTGGGGAAGAAGCAAGGAAGTCCTTTGGGGGTCTCTTTTATGAGGAAGGGCACTAATCCTCAGAACTGACCCCTTCCACCCCGGGATGAGGGGAGCAGAATCCCAAGGCTGCATAAGGCAGCAAGAGCCCTGGGCCTGGATCCTGAAATGATTCTTTCCTCCAAGGCCTCTGGGGCTGTGATGAGAGGGGCTGACTTGAAGACTTCTCAAATGCCGTCTAGACCTTTTCCCCATTGTCCTGGCGCCCTTTCAGTCCTGCTAATCTCTCTTGCAAGTAGTTGCTTCACAGGCTACCTGTATTCCTTCTCTACCACAGGCCCAGGCTGCAAATTTTCCAAATTTTTTACACTCTGCTTCCCTTTTAAGTTCAGCTTTAACTCTTTATTTTGCTCCCATGTCTGATGGCAGGTTGTTAGATGCAGCCATGCCACCTCTTGAATGCTTTGCTGCTTAGAAGGTTCTTCAACCACATACCCTAAGTTATCACTCTTACGTGCAAACTTCTGCAGATCCCTAGAGCACAAACACAGGGCAGCCAAGTTCTCTGCTAAGGTATACATGGGTGACCTTCACTCCAGTTCCCAGTAACTTCCTCATTTCCATCTGAGGCCTCTTCAGCCTGGCCTTCACTGTCCATATTTTTATCAGCATTTTGGTCACAACTGTTTAACAGTCCCTGAGAAATTCCAAACTTTCCCTTCTCTTCCAGTCTTCTCCTGAGCCCTCCAAACTCTTCCAGCCTCTGCCCCATTACCCAGTTCCACAGCTGCTTCCACATTTTCAGGTATCTTGATAGCCACACCTCATTCTTCATACTAATTTTCTATATAAGCCCATTTTTTCCTGTTACTATAAAGAAATACCTGATCCTAGGTAATTTATAAAGAAAATAGGTTTAATTGACTAATCATTCTGTGAGCTGTATAACCATGGTACCAGTGTCTGCTGGACTTCTAGTGAGGGCCTCAGGATGCTTACAATCGTGGTAGAAGGTAAAGGGCAAAGCCAAGGAATCACACAGTGAGAGCAGTGGCAAGAGTAGGAGCAGGGAGGTTCCAGACTTTTAAACAATTTGATCTCACATGAAATATCTTCATAATAATCCCTTTATTAAGAAGATGGTGCTAAACCATTCATAAGGGATCTGCCCCATGATCAAGTCACCTCCCACCAGGCCCCACCTCCAGCATTTGGAATCCCGTTTCTACATGAGATTTGGAAAAGAGAAACATTCAAACGATATCAACCAGAACCTGTTCATTCCACATCGTGTACAGCTTCACCATTCTGTGGGATGGGAGGGACAGAAAAGTGCTATGAGGTCCGTGCTCTTCTATTTCAATAGGTATGACCTTGGGTTGATAATTCATCATAGACTTCCTGTTGGTGCTTATCCAGTATTTTCTTTCTTGCTCTCTTTTAAAACAATCTTACTTTCTAGGCCTTCATGGCATATTTTCTCATCTGAGGGTTACTATCTTAAAAGCAAAAGCTATGCTTACTCTTGGCTTTTTGTAAAACACTTTAGCCTGTATACCAGTGCTCAGTGAATCATTATTGATGTCATTGATTGAAGCATTTGTATTGTCAGAAATTTCCCATTCCACATGGCTATGATACATACTAAACACTCTCATGAAGTCCAGGTTAGCAAACTGAGAGTTCCTGAAAGGAGGGACTTACCAAATTCCACCCTGCCCGTCATGTATAGACCATGCTGCTTATTCACTCCAACATGGCACATTTCTCTGTCATAGCCCTTTAAACAAACAGATTGCACTATGTTACAGTTAGTGGCTTGTGTGTCTGTCTCCCTAACTAGGTTGTAAGTTCCTTGAGAGTAAAATGGCATCACATTTATGTCGGTCTCCCTAGAAATTCACCCAGTGCCTCCTGCATAGTGGTTCCCAAGTGCTCTGTCTGAGCCAGCAGTGTGACTGACACTGGGCACTGGACAACAATTGAGCAACACAATGTTCTCCCCAACATAGAGCTCACAGACTGATAAGAAAGAGGGGTGAGTGAGCCAAAGATTACAGGATGGTTCGGCAAATGCTAAGCATTGGTGTGGTATGCAGAAGGAGCCAGACAAGGTTTTCCGGAGAAGTTGATATGATAAAGAGAAAACTTGTTGAATGAATAAACAGAAGGCATTCTACTGGGTTCACTAACTTGAACTGAACATGAGACCTGGCAGTGATGATAATCATATAGAGCCCAGGCTTCTGCAGGCCATACCACAGGGTCAGTGAGAATACTGATGGGCTGTCAGGAAAAGCTTAATAGAGGAGAAAACACTTGAGATATCTAGAAAAAGGAGAGTTTACCCACATCCATAGGAGACTCCTGAGAATTAAGGCCAGCCCTCTGGGTCCATGTTCTACCACTGACCTCTAAGCCTCTGATCTAATCTTTACAATGACTGTAGTTTGATCTGTGTCCATTCCAATAATGGACATTATGAATATTATGATGTACGTGATCATATCAGCTTATATGCATAAGCTGAATTCCATAAATGTCAGTAATTATCACCTAGAAATCCCTGAGATACAGTATTTTTTTAAAAAATTAGTTTTATTGAGATAAAATGCGCATACAATAAAATTCACCCTTTAGGTATACAATTTGATGAATTGTGACAGATGTGTATTGTCACAGAACTACCACCACAATCAAGATATGGAATATTTCCGTCATCCCCAAAACGATCCCTCCTGCCCTTTGCAGTTATTAGTCACCTACTCTCCCCAGCTAACCTGCTTTCTGTCATGATAGCTTCCCATTTCTTTTTTTTTTTTTTGGAGACAGAGTCTCACTCTGTTGCCAGGCTGGAGTGCAGTGGCACAATCTCGGCTCACTGCAACCTCCGCCTCCCGGGTTCAAGCAACTCTCCTGCCTCAGCCTCCCAAGTAGCTGGAACTCCCAGCGCACGCCACCACGCCCAGCTAATTTTTATATTTTTAGTAGAGATGGGGTTTCAGCATGTCGGCCAGGATGGTCTCAACCTCTTGACCTCGTGATCTGCCCACCTTGACCTCCCAAAGTGCTGGGATTACAGGTGTGACCCACCATGCCTGGCCTAGCTTCCCTTTTCTGCAAAGTCATATAAAGGATATCATTCAGTATTTAGTCTCTTGTGTCTGTCTTCTTTCATTTAGCATAATGCTTTTGAAATGCAGCCCTATTCTTGATGACCATATCTGTGGTTCATTCTTATTTATTTCTGAGTAATACTCTGTTGTCTGGATTGATCACAATTTGTTACGCCATTCACCAGTGGTTGGACATTTAGGTTATTTCCAGTTTTTGACGATTATGAAATTAGCAGCTGTGAATATTGGTGTGCAAGTCTTTGTGTGGACATATGTCTTCATTCCTCTTGGAGCAGAATTGCTGAATCCTATGATAAGTCTGTATTTAAGTTCATAAGGAATGACCCCTCTCTTGCAAAATGACTGTAGCATTTTACATTCTCATCAGCAGCATATGAGAGTCCAGTTGCTCAACATCATCATATACTTGGTATCATGTGTTTTCTTTTTTTACATTTTGGTGATTCTAATGGGTATGCAGTGGTCACTTACAGTGGTTTTTATGTATTTTTCCCTGTTGACCAATAATGCTGATGATCTTTCCTTGTGTTTATTTGCTGTTCTTACATCTTCTTTGGTAAACTATCTGTTCAAATCTTTTACCTTTTTTTTTTTTTTTTAATTGAGTCATCTGTTTTTTTCTTATTGAGATGGCAAAATTCTTAAATATTCTAGATATCAATTCTGTATCAGATATGTTTTACAGTTTTTTTTTCTATATCATGACTTGCCTTCATTTTCTTAATAGTCTTTCAAGGAGCAAAAGTTTTAATTTTGATAAAGTCTAATTTATCACAATTTTCTTAATGGTTAGTGCTTGTTTTTTGTCATAGGAAATAATTTGCCTAAACCAAGGTTATACATCATTTAGTTTTACAGTATTAGCTTCACTTTGAGATCGGCAGTCTACCTTGTGTATAGTGTGAAATAAGGATCAGGATTTATTTCTTTCCATACATGTATTCAGTTGTCCCAGTGCTGTTAATTGTAAAGAGTTTACATTTTCCATGGGATTGCTTTTGTGCCTTTGTCTAAAAGTAAATGATTCTATCTGAGAGCGGGCTGATTTCTAGGTTTTCTATTTTGTTCTGTTGATCTATATGTCTGTCTGACTTTATGACAGTATCACTTCTTGATAATAGTTTTATCATAAACCAGTTTGGAAATGACTTATTTCATAAATAAGGAAAGGCCTTGTGTAAACCTTTGAAACTCATTCCTTCTCAAAATCACCTTGCTTATTGTAAGTCCTTTCATTTACACAAAGTTTTAAATCAACTTGTCCATTTTTATTTCTTTAAAAAAGCCTGCTAGGATTTGGGTTAGGATGGCCTTTCCATCCAGATCAATTTGGGGAGAACTAACATTTTAATAATAATTGATCACAGTGTATCTTTCCATGTACTGAAATCTTCTTTATCTCCATAATATTTTGTAGTTTTCAGTGCGCAGGTCTTACATATATGTTGTTAAATTCATCAGTGAGTATTTCATATTTTTATGGTACTTAAGTGTTTCCAAAAACTCCACATTTCTAGCTAATGTATAGAAATACATTGAGTTTTACTTATTAACTTGGCATATGGTCTTATTAAACTCACTTATAGTTCTAATAAGTATGTTTTCTGTGTGGGAGGGGTAGTAAATTACTGAAGATTTTCAAAATAGAAAATTTGTAGTCTGTAAATAGAAATGATTTTCTTTCTTTCCTTTCTATCTGTATACTGGCTAGTCCCTCCTAATCAGTGTTGAATAGAAGTAATGAAAGTAGTGGTCCTTGCCTTTTTCCTCATCATAGGAGTAGCATTCATTCTTTTCACCATTGGTTGAGATTAGCTGTAGCTTTTTCTTAGATACCATTTATCAGGTTGAGGAAATTTCTTTCTATTCCTGGAGTGCTGAGGAGTCTCTTCCTTCCTCCCTTCCTCCCTCTTTTCTCCATGAATGGGTAGTGAATTGTGTCAAATGCTTTTTCTGCATCTATCGAGGTGATGATGTGGGCTTTCTTTTTGTTCTGTCAAAATGGGAAATTGCTTTGATAGATATTTGAATGTTTAATCAATGTTGTTTCCCTAGGATAGACCCTGTTTGGTCATGTTGTATGATTCTTTTTATATATTGCTGACTTTGTTTTGCTGATACTTTGTTGAGGACTTTTAAGTCTGATTCATGAAAGCTATTGGTCTATAGTTTTCTTATGAAGCTTTCAGTGTCGTGGTAATGCTGGCCTCAGAAATAAATTGGGAAGTGTTTCTTCTTTTCTGAAAGAAAGAATTGGTTATTTCTCTTTTAAATGATTAAATGTTTGGCAGAATTTACCAGTAAAACCATTGGGGCTTGAAGTTTTATGAGAAGGATTTTCACTCTTGTTGCCCAGGCTAGAGTGCAATGGTGCAGTCTTGGGTCACTGCAACCTCTGCCTCCCTGGTTCAGGTGATTCTCCCACCTCAGCCTCCCAAGTAGCTGGGATTACAGGAGTGTGCCACCACGCCCAGCTAATTTAGTATTTTTAGTAGCGACAGGATTTCACCATATTGGTCAGGCTGGTCTCGAAAACCTGACCTCAAGTGATCCACCTTTCTCAGCCTCCCAAAGTGCTGGGATTATAGGTATGAGCCACCATGCCCAGCCTGGCTCATTGATTTCTACTCATAGTTTATTATTTCTTTCCTTCTCCTTACTTTGGGATTAATTTGATTTTCTTTTAATTCTTTCTTAAAGGTAAAGCTCAGATCATTAATTTTAGGCCTTTCAAATATTTTAAGCAAATTATTTACTATAAATTTTCCTCTAAGCACTGCTTTTGTTGTATGTATACCACTAATTTCAATATACTGTTGTTCTACTTTCTTTCACTTCAATATATTTTGTAATTTCCCTGGTGCCTTATCTTGCGATTCATGAGTTTTTAAGAAGTGGGTTGTTTTACTATTTAGTTTCCAAATACCAGAATATTCTAGATATCACTCTGCTACAGATTTCTAGTTTAATCCCATTGTCAGAAAATATACCTTGTATAATTTCAGTTTTAATTGGTTGACATCTTTGTAATGGGATAGAATATGATCGATGTTAATATTTCATGCACATTAAAACAGAATATGTGTCCTGCCATTGTAGGGTAGATGTTCCATAAACATCAGGCAAAGTCGGTCGTGTTGTTCAAGTCTTCAGTTTACTGACTTTCTGTTAGTTCGTTCTGTCAGTTATGTAGAAGTGTTACGATCTTCATCTTTAATTTTGGAGTTGTCTGTTTTCATTGCCATCAGTGAATGGTCTATATGTGCCATCATTTTCATACACGAACAGGTATAGCAGTAAGATAAATTCACATATGTGGGTGGCTTGCTCAAAGGGTAGATGAGTACTTTACAGAGAAATTGTCAAATTTTTCTCTGTACAGGTTGGACCATTTGGGACTGACACCAGAATTGCACGAGAGACTGTTTTCTAGTAGCTTTGTAATACTTTTGGTTAGGTAGAAAGGATTTCACTATAGTTTTGGCTTTCATTTCTTTTATGAGTATTTGAGCCTTTTTCATATGTTTAAAATTTATGTTATTCTCACTGTTTCTCACACATATCATTGTCCATTTTTTCTTCATTGGTCTTTTTCTTCTAGATTTCTATGATCCTTTTATATATTCAGGAGATTAACCCTTTGTGATAATGTTTTCCCTAGTTTGTATTTGAATATGATCTTTCCCCTGGATATGTTTTAACTTCTATCTTGTCAAGTATATCAATCTTTTATGGCTTTGAGATGGTTAGAAAAGGTCTTTGCTACTACAGGGTCTTGAAGGAGCTTGCCACCATGGACATAACTTATGTGGAGTTTGCCTTTAACGTACATTTATACTTGGCTCTGAATGAGCGGCCGATTCCCTTAAACGTTTTCCATCATTCGGTGAAGATTCAACTGTGAGAAATTGTAGAGACACAGTGCGGGGAACGGTGGAAACTCAAGACTGAGCAAGGAAATCGCTGTCCCTGTTTTCACAGAGGACATTGTTTAGGGACATGAGAGGTGATGGGGAGGCCTTTGATGAGGCCACCTGGTACAGTTTACAGCTGGGGACAATTCCAGGTCCTGCCACTGGCAGAGCGACCCTGGGAAAGTCATTTCGCTTCTCTCCAACTGTTTCTGCATCTGTCAGATGCCTGCTCTGACAGTGCTGAGAATTCAGTGGCACGGTCGACGTGGCTGCCCCTTGAGAGAAGTCATTGGCGGTGCAGCCTGTGCGGGTCCTGGGGTCTCATCATCAGCCAGGCCACCGTGTCTGCTGTGGCTTCCCGACTCTCCGGAAGGAATCTTCTCAGAAACTTTCTTTTATTAAACTTGGAGACTATCTCAGCTTGGCCTGCCAAAGACAAATGCCGTAGACTAGGTGACTTAAACAACAGGAATTTCCTCTTCACAGTTCTGGAGGCTGACGTCCACGATGAATGTGCCAGCAGAGTCAGTGTCTGGTGAGGGATCCTTCCTTGGGTTACAGATGGCCGCCTTCTCACTGTGTCCTCACGTGGCCTTTCCTTGGTGCATGTGGGTGATGGGGAAAAAGATCTCCTGTTATCTTATAAGGGTACTAGTCTCATTATGAGACCACCCCCCATGACCTAATCTAACCCTAATTGTCTTCCAAAGGCCCCAGCTCCAAATACTGTCACATTGGGGTTTAGGGCTTCAACATATGAATTTTGTAGGATATCTAGTCCACAACAGGGACTGATGCCTTTTTGAACATGGTTTTATAGGTAGAGTTTCCCTCTGTTGCCCAGGCTGGAGTGCAGTGGCACTATTATAGTTCATTGCAGCCCCAACCTCCTGGCCTCAAGTGATCCACCTGTCTCAGCCTCCTGAGTAGCTGGGGCTACAAGCGTGCACCGCCATGCCTGGCTAACATTTATATTTTTTGTAAAGACCAGGTCTCGCTATGTTGCCCAGGCTGGTCTTGAACTCCTGGCTTCAAGTAATCCTCCCGCCTCGACTGCCCAAAGCACTGGGATTCCAGGCATGAGCTACCATCAGCCAGGGACTGATGTCTTGAGCAGGCCACTGACTGCATCTCTGTGACACACTGTTCATGCCAGCAGTCAATGTGACAGCTGTGCAGAGAGAGGAGCAAGTGCGCCGTGTGCCACAGGAGAGCCATCTGGGCTCTGGGTAGGGAAATCACGGAGCTTTTAGGACATTGAAAGCTGGCTTTGGGACAGGGGCTTTGGCAGGTCTGTGCCAGCTTGGATCCTCGGGTTCCTCTGCAAGGTTCATCTGTTTCTGAGGCAGAGCCACTGGGCAGTGGTGAGTTGCAGCCTGTAGCTCTGGGTGAGACTCAGAGATGGCTCCAGACTCTGTTCTCCGAGAGGAAAAGGTAGTTGTTCTCTCAGAGCCAGTCCTGGGAGCACAGGGTGGCTGGTAGAAATAATCCATGCTCAGGAAAAGCCTGCTTTACGCATCTCAGCTTTTCCACATTTAAAAAACATAGCTTCCCAATACTAATATAGCATTCACCCTGCTGGGCACTGACTGACCCCATGATACATCCGTATGAAGTTTTATGGCAGGGTTCAGGCAGAGAAGCAGACCCCTCTAAATGATGTGGAACAGGGGTTTGTGTCCGGGGGAGACTTCCCACATGGTGGCTGCTGGTGCAGACGTCTTGGTAAGGCGGTTGCCTCTGAGTGTGGTGTTGGCCTGAAGTCCGCAGGTGCGCAGTTGGGAAAGAAAGCCGGGCAAGGACAAACTGGCGCCCATGAAGACGGCCCAAACCTGTATATGATCCTCACTGTCTCAGCCTCCGTGACATGGGGCATCCCACAGAGGAAGCTGTCGCCTTTGCCACGGAGCTGTACGCACACCTGACTCATGACTCAGCGAAGCTGGGGCAGGGATGCGGCGTGGAGAATCCCCGGGCCCAGCGTGGCCCCCTCTCCCCGCGTGAGTCTGTGGAGCCACAGAACGTGCCCAGCTGAGCTGCAGCAGCACTGCAGCCGCTTCACCGGCACCCTTCACGGCGCATGCAGATGTCTCTGCCAGTCAGCTTCAACTGGGAGCCACGTAGGAAGGAAATTCTCGGCAACATAGCTGCAGCTGAGCTCTACCGTGCAGTGTATGCAGCCACCGTGAGGGGGTCTATTATTTTTTTCCACTTTATAGGTAGGACAGTGGAGGGAAGGAGAGGTTAAGTGACCTGCCCAGAGCCACACAGCTAGTAAGTGGGGCTCCCGCTTCAGTGCCTTTGAAGCTGCCACCCAGTCCCTCTACTTTTTCACCCCAGGAAGCCCCCCCCAGTCTTCAGGAGCTGGACCTCAGGGCCTTCCGGTCCATGGGGAGCTCCCCCAAGATGTAGCCCCCCAGGGGCAGGAAGCTTCCCACACACCCTCGATAGCCACGGTAGAGCTCAGTCCCCGTCTCTTGGAGGTTGCAGTTTCTTTTCTTTCTTTTTTTTTTGAGAGAGTTTCACTCTCGTTGCTCAGGCTGGAGTGCAATGGTGCAATCTTGGCTCACCACAACCTCCGCCTCCAGATTCAAGTGATTCTCCTGCCTTAGCCTCCCAGGTAGCTGGGATTACAAGCATGCGCCACCACCATGCCTGGCTAATTTTGTATTTTTAGTAGAGACGGGGTTTCTCCATGTTTTTCAGGCTGGTCTGGAACTCCCGACCTCAGGTGATCAGCCCACTTTGGCCTCCCAAAGTGCTGGGATTACAGGCATGAGCCACCACGCCCGGTGAAGTTTCTTTACGTTTCCCCGCGTTTCTCCATGTATCCTTATTTCTTGAAGACAAGCTTCCTGTTTCTCTTACATGAATGCTGAGCAGGCTTGATGGGGCTCACCGTGAGCACTCGATGCGGCCGGCAGGTGGAGGAAGTCTGTGTATGGATGACGCGTTTGGGCCCCTTAACAACAATTCCTACCTTTTATTGGCAGCTGCTGCCAGGGCGTCTACTGTAGGTATCCCGCTGCCGCTTACAGAGGAGGAACTGAGGTCCAAATATTTGCTTCCCAAGTAAGCCACGGAGCTTAGAGTTGAGCAAGGCTTGCTGGCACTGGGTCGGCCAAGCCCTGGTTCCGAAGCAACTTTAGCAGATGGAAGAAGGGCCACCACAGCCATGAGTGGCATCTCTTGAGCTGCATCTCAGGCTGGGCAGCACACCCCAGCCCCTGTGCCCCAGGGGTCTAGATAGGGTCAGCACAGATTTTCTGTACCTCTGGAAACTTGGGAGCGCTTTGCAAACAGAGACGGAATGGAGCCAGAGGGGATTCGGGCGTGGGGTAAGCACAGTGAGAATTCAGTCTCCACATCTGGGGCCTCAGAGTTCTCGACTTTTCTGACCACCTCAGTCTCCCAACCTGTGCTTCCTGAGTCCCGTTAGCACCAGGGGCTGTTGACGTGCGATTGTTTGGTCGTGTGTCTCGTCGGGTCTAGCTGTGATGACAAAACACCGCACACCGGGTGGCTCCTAAAGCACAGACACTTACATGTCACGCTTCTGGAGGCTGCAGTCCAAGCGCCTGCGCATTCAGTGTCTTGGGGGGGCCCTTGTCCTGTTTCACAGGATGGTGCTTCTCACTGTCTCCTCACATGTGGAAGGGGCAAGCCAGCCCTCTGGGGCCTCTTTTATAAGGGCACTCATCCCGTACAGGAGGGCTCTGTCCTTGCCGCCTGATCACCTCCCAGAGGCCCCACCTCCTGGTCCCATCACCTTGGCGATTAGGTTTACACGTGTGGATTTTGGGGAGACACGCACTCAGATCATGTTCGCCTTATTTTCTGTGGGTGATGTCTCCTGGAGCTAGGCTGAGTCCCTGCACAAAGGGAGCTTCGATGTGGGGCTCCTAACCCCTCCCGCTCTGTCCCCTGCTGTGTAACCTCCGCATAGGAGGGACAGAAGATTTGTCAAATGGCCCAGTTTGGGAAAATCCTTACTGGTAATTTGAGGAGGTGAAACTTCAGTGAAGTGATTACTTTAAATAAGCTTTTAAATGTGAAATAATTGTAGATTAATAGAAGTGTTTTAAAGATAGTACAGAGAGTTCCCTTATCCCCTCCATCCAGCCTGCCCTAAGGCTAACATCGCGCATAGCTGGCACATTCATCTCTACCATGAGATGATGGCGCTATAGACAGAACTCTAGACTCCTATCCTGTCCCCAGTTTCCCCGTGGACGACCTTCTGCTCCAGGATCCAGTCTGGATGCTGTGTCGCATTTAGTTGTCACATCTGCTTAAGTCTCTAGTCTGTGACAGTTTCTTAGTCATTTCTTGTGTTTCATGACCTTGACATGTGAGGATTAGTGGTTGGGCATTTTGTAGAGTGTCCCTCAGTATGGGTTTGTTTGATGTTTCACAGTTAAAATGATTATGGATTTGGGGATGGAACACCGTGGAGGGTAAACCCAGGCTGGAGTGCAGTGGCACAATCTCAGCTGACTTCAACCTCCACCTCCCTGGTTCAAGCAATTTCCCTGCCTCAGCTCCCTAGTAGCTAGGATTACAGGCGCACACGACCAGACCCAGCTAATATTTTTGGATTTTTAGTAGAGACGGGGTTTTACCATGTTGGCCAGACTGGTCATGAACTCCTGACCTCAGGCAATCCGCCCACCTTGGCCTCCCAAAATGCTGGGATTACAGGTGTGAGCCACTGCGCCTGGCCCTGTTTTTCCCTTTCTATACTCTGTGTTAGATTTGAGTTTTCAAGTTGAGCCCAAACTCAAGGGCAGGGGATAGGGCGGAGAGATTAATCTCCAACTCTTGGGGGACGGAGTAGCAAAGAATTTATGAACATATGTTGCCAAAACCACCACTGCCATCAACCCATATTTTCGGGGAGATACTTTGACCCTATACAAATACCCTCTTGCCAGTGAAGTGGCTTTTCACATGAACATGAGGCAGGCTGGCTCCTGTTCCCAGGTTCTGACACGCGGTTTGTGAATCTGATTCATCAAATGCATAGGGAGAAGCTGATGTCTTTGTCTGTGTATGATGCTGCATCGGAGTTCTGCTGGCAGTTGCATTTTAATACTGGGAAATCTGAAGGCTGTGTCTGATGGGGGTGACACATGGGACCTTGAAGCAGAATAGCTGGATGGCCCCAATGTCAGGAGATAGCGGTGCTCACTTTTTGCCTATAGGACTCACTTGTTTGCTTGTGAAGGTAAGGTAACAACTTAGAGGAAGTGTTAAAATAACATCATTAGCACACTGTATTTTTAGATGCCATTTTCTTTACCCATGTATATGTGAACTCTATATGTGTGAATTTAAGGGTAAAAAAATACGGTTTTAAGGAGCTCCAGCCGTAACTGACCCTGCGGCAAATTCAGTTGGCTCTGTGTTGAAGGATTGTTAGGCCGGTGGTGTGTTTCATGTTCCAGAATCCTTAGTCAACTGCTGGTGAGTTGTTATCTGTGGAACATTCTATTTAGAAGACGCCGTTCTTAGCATTCCGACCAACACTTTTATTGATCAATGACTGCTACTCATTTTAGCATAGTGGGAAGGCGAATCTCCTACAGGAAAAGAAATACATAATGGTTTTCTTTTCCATTCATGAAACTTTTATTCCACTTACATGAATTTAATATGCGTGTTCATTATCTGTTTTTGAGCCTTTTCCAATTCCTGGTGACATAATTGAGATGTGAAAGCATGCAGTATACCTCCACCTGGTGGCAGCATACCTGACCGACTATTTGTACTTGGAAGAAAGCTGATCTGCAGGGCAAGTGGGTTGCAGATGATCAGCTCCAGCCGGTGGTGAATGGCTGAAATCTGGAACTTTCTGTTGCAGGACGATTTCCTGTTCAGTGTCTCCATTTTAAGTGGGATTCTCTGCAGCATCCTGGCCGTGTTGAAGTTCATGCTGGGGAAGGTTCTGACCAGTAGAGCACTCATAACAGATGGTGAGTAAGGCCAGGGTGCCTAATCTCGGGGGGCTGGGCTCACGGTAGAACAAGATGTTGTTTGGATTTCTCTTAGCTGCTTGCCTTGCAGGAAAACTCAATAATTTGGAATCCATTTCTCACTCTCCTACCCGCCTCAAGCTGCTTAATGGTTCTCAGAGCTCCCATATCAGGGCAGATATCTCGTACTCTGGGAATTTAATAAACTCTTCATAAATCACCTCCACTCTGACCTCCTAGCAGGGAGGCTCAGGGCTCCCCAGCCTCTTAATCATGAAGCGCAAAGAGCTTCCTGGAGTCTTGGGTTTTATGTGTGTTGCTCCCCATAAAAAGTAAGTGCCTTTTCTGGATTCCATAAACGTTTCCTTTGTGGATTCTCCATGCTTGTTTTTCCTTTAAGCTAGTGGGACACTCGCCTGTGAGTTGAGGTCGCAGTTACCAGGTACCTGCTCTGGGACAATGACCCATGTGTTCTCTGCTTAGAATCTCAACCAGCTAGAAGAGTCTGTATGTGTCCCTGTGGGACAGGAGGAACTTCCTTTGTGACCTTTGGAATGACAGAGAGAGGGTATGTGAGTGCAGGAAAAGTATGTTTCAGGCCCCAGACTTGCTGAGACCCTCGCTGATGAATAGACAGGAAACTTGACAGGCAGCACTGCCCGGACACGTGGCTTTATTGATTCCTGAGGATGCGCAGAGCCAGGGGTCAGAAGTAAAGTGCTAGAGGGTCAAAGGGCAAAAGTCTTATGGGATGGTGGGTGTGTCTGCACAAAATAGAGCAGAAATACTTGGATTCTTTACAAAAAATTTATAATGTGTATATATATGTGTCTGTATATATATGTATATATGTACACACATAAACATGTGTTTTATATATGTTATGTGTGTGTGTGTGTGTGTGTGTGTGTATTTTTTTTTTTTAAGAGATAGGGACTCTCCATGTTGTTGCCCAGGGTAGTTTCAAACTCCTGAGCTCAGGCAGTCCTCCCACCTTGGACTCCCAAAGTGCTGGGATTACAGGTGTGAGCCACTGTGCCCGGCTGGATTGTTTTTTATGAAACACTTCCTTGTCCCAAACTCTTAAGTCTCTTTCATGTGTGAAGTGTGTGAATAGAGATGTGCATAGTGACAGTGATGGTTGCTGGGGGCGGGAGGGAGACCCTTCTTACCCGCGGGACAGAGCATGGTGACATGGCCTAGGCTGCTTGTTTTATCCGATGTTGAGGACCTCCAGCTGGCTGCAGAGCTGGACTTTGTACAGTGGGCGGGGCACAGGAAGCCAAAGTGACGTTTCCACCCTGGGACTGAGCTCTGGCCCAAGAATCCATCTGCAGAGGTGGCGGGACTGTTGGCAGATATGTGGGCAGGTCTGGGGGCTGAGGGTGGGGGTGCGGGCTGGTTGTCCTTGTTGGGGGGCCAGGAGTCCCTGTGCCCACCGCCTACCCCCACTCCCCACTCCTGAGTCTGCAATGCTGTCTTTTGGGAAGGCAAGAGGCGGCCCCCAGCTTTTCAGCCATGGCTATTCTCGGAAGAGCATCAGCCATGTGCATGGATGTGCATGGGGTTCCTCTGAACAGGCCTGAGGATGTAGGGGGTTACAGGACCTGACATCCTGACTGCAAAATCCCGGGACCCCAGATGCTCATCAGTTGACCACTAACCAGGCTGGCTGCACTGAAATTGCCTGGGGTGTTTGTTGAAAACACAGATTCCTGGGCCCACCCCGAATATTCTGATTCCAGGGGATTGAGTTGGGGCCCGGGAACTGGTGTTCTACACCAGCACCCCAGTCCACGTGGCACACACCGAGGTTTGGTGCTGCCCCTGTGCCTGCCCCAGGGGCCTAGTACAGCATCTCCTCAGGGAGGATGGCCCCTGCTGTGCCCAGCACTCCCGCATGCCATGTGACCAGCAGCTCAGAGTCCTTCCTCGGGGGACCCCGCCCTGCAGCTGCTGTTGGTTTCTGCTTTGTGAGATG
This sequence comes from Cheracebus regulus, assembly GCA_963574635.1. Taxonomy (NCBI): domain Eukaryota; kingdom Metazoa; phylum Chordata; class Mammalia; order Primates; family Pitheciidae; genus Cheracebus; species Cheracebus regulus. The sequence goes on from CAUYQU010095534.1 coordinate 22,607, forward strand.
CTGCCTTGCTTCCCAGGCTGAGGAAGACTTTAGTCCATATGAAACCAAAGCTATTTATTTAGACGGTAAAAGCAGTTTGAAACGGCGAGGGCTGACTGCCTTGACTGCTGTGGTTTGAGTCTGCCTCTTCCCTGTGCACCTTTAAGCAGCACTAAGGCCCCTCCACGTGCAACAGGCGGGCAGCGCCCATTCCTCAAGCTCTGATGAAGCCCTGGGTTGCCCCCTCCTGCCAGGCTGGGGGCAGTCAGGATCCTGCTGCCATCAGGCCCTGGGTTTGATGCTGTTGGAACATGAAGTTGCAGTAACACTGGCCCAGCAGGGTTTACGCAGTTGTCTTGTGCCTGGCGCTGTGCTAGGTGCCGCGCTGGCTGGGAAACCAGCCCCAAAGCAGAGCCTCGCTTTCCCATTTCTGCCTTCTCGCTGTGAGGCATCCTGCCCTGATCCCCAAAACGTGGTTGCAACTCAGACGAGTAACCCCTCTGCTACAAATAGACACATCTTTCTACCAGAGCTGGATCTAAAGACCTGGTATCAGCCTCCTGAGAATGACACAGCATACGGAAGCCACAGCCTGGGCTTCTCTGGTCTCTGTCACCCACTGAGACATTGTAGAATTGTAGGCGGCTTGCATCCAGTTGACCCTAATGTATTTTCCTGCAAGACATGGCTTCATTGGCCCAGCCTTTCCTATCTGGGGCAGACCTGGGATTTGGGGTGGGGAGTTCACCTGCTGGGATTTTTGTAGTCTGCTGCTTTGTGGTCTGAAAAAGCAAATGCCTTCCTTGGCCATGGAGCCCTCCTTAGGGATGAGTGTAGCCAGGACATGGGGTGGGTGCTGTGCCAAGAGCAGAGAGATGAGTGGGCCCTGGCCAGGGCTTTGGGTTGGGACCACCAGCTGCCTTAGAGGTCCCTTTATGTGGCTCCAAGGGCCATACTCTGGCCCAGGCCTTTAGGCTGCGGAGTGGAGGCCTGGTCGGCCTCAGCTTCCCCTAGCTGCCTACCTCCCTGCCAATGTCTCCTCACCTAGAATAAGCGAGAAGGGCAGGAATCCCTGGGGTAGGCAGGGTGAGTCTGAACAGCATTCTGGGCTCCCGATGGTGAGTCCACAGAGGCAGCTCCCCGGGCAGTTCCCAGATGGGCAGTCAAGCCCCTCTGGCTTGCAGAACCCTGGCATCTTGATCTGCTCACTGACTGCAGTTGGGGTACAGACAGCCTCGCTGGCCAGACACCTGACTATGGATCCAGCAGTCAGAGCCCCCAGCAGGAGTCCCTGGCCCCACCTGGCCCATGACCATGGGGCTTGATACCCCCTCCTCGGAACACTGGCCCTGTGACTTGGTTGGTGGTGTTTCCTAAGATTATAGATACTCCAGATACACAATCTCTGTCTACACTTCGCTGTTCTGGCTTCTACCACATGATACGGTGTACAGGGGAGAACATCAATAAGGCTGCTTTTCTCATAAAACAACTTCTGACTTGGATTTATGCACACAAATCCATCACACACATAAGCAATATTTCCATCATACTTGTGAATTAGGGAGGAGGTCATTACAAGGAAAAGTGAGAGGTTTGGGTGAAAAGTGTCTCACAAATCAGGCAAAAAGTAGGGAACAGCAGTCCTCCGGGCGGAGGGAGTCTGAGTGAGGAGGGGGCATGGCGGGGGGTCCCTTCCTTCCTCACTCGGAAGTGGGGGAGGGCAGAGCAGGGAGGGACTTGAGGTCTAGGGTGGCATTTGGGATATTTTGCCAAACGTTGAAACAGGTAAGGTGATATGATTGCTGTTTTCTGCAGCGTCCTCTGGTCATTGGTGGTGGGGAGCAGAGTGGAGGGAGCTGGGAGCTGAGCAGGGGAGGCCTGTGGAGAGGCGGTGATGGCAGCTCGGATGGGGTGAGGGAGAGGGTGTGGGAGGTGGTGGGGTAGGCATAGACCAGGCAGCGGATGGATGAATCAGCCGAGTGGGTTTGATGAGAGGGTGCGCAGAGGCAGTGCCCCCACCCAAGCCTGTTCCCAGGGGGCGCTGTGCTCTGTGGCCCCACCATCTCCTGCTAGGTGGTGTTGCCGGCAAAACATGTGGCAGTAATTATAGCCTCCTGCTAATTCTACTGTCTGGGATTTGGGCTTTTTCCATTCATTGACTAGCAGTACTAGGGAGCGATCTGTAATTATCTCCTCTCTGTTCTTTCCTTACTTTGGAAGGTGGGCGGGCAGGACCGGGTCAGGGAGCCATGGCTGTCATCAATGTTGGGGGTTCCCTGTGGCTGCCAGCCAGGCTGTGGCTGAGCCCAGCGTCCTCTCTGGTGGGGAGGGTCAGCCTCCCCTGTCACCTGGCAGGGGCTGGGTCCCAAGTCGGAGCCAGGCTGAAGTGGGCCAGGCTGACCCTGCCAGCTGCCTTGCTGCTCGCTGGGGCGTCCTTATAGCCGGGAAGCAGATCTTCAGGGAAAGAAACAGCAGGACGCGGATGATGGAGACTGGAGAGATTCCCGACTTCCCCACTTGACCCTGTGTGCGAGGTCAGTCTGGTCTGGTTTATGGCTTTGGGTGTGTCATCGTCATGGGTTTGTTCCTGTCGGGACGACTGGGCTGCAGCTTGCTTTTTATTAGTTAGGGTAATGTGATTTTATACAACAAACACATACTACAAATCAGACAGAGGAAGAGAGTGAGAGGGCCCTGGGGGAGCACTCTGGATGAGGGGCACAGCTTCAGTCCTACAGGAACAGCCGGGGCGAATCTGGCATTCCTCTGAAACTGGTGTGTGCTCTTCTGCTCACGTCCAACTCTGAAGTACCCCATCCATGATGATCTTTCAAGCACACAAGAAACTTTAAAATTAGAATATTCTGCACACAATGAATGTGTTTAATTACACAGATCCTGACCCAGTTGGCAAAGCCAGACTGGGGGACCTCTAATCAGGATGGCCCCAGCCATCGTTTTGTGCCACTGGATGCTCCTAAACCCGTAACAGCATTTCTTTGCTAGAATGGCTCTGTGGTCCCAGCTGTAGGGAAAGGGCCAAGCTGCTGAGGGACTCAGGGCTCTTCATGTGGAGTAAAGGACATTTGGAGTGATGCGCCAGGCAGCCACAACTTGGTCCCCAGTCCCTGTGTGCTCAGTCCAGCATCCTCGGGCAGACTCACAAGAAGTGAAGCCGAAATGAGTCAGGCTCTGTCATCACAAAAGGTGAGCCAAGCTGGGCAGGGCAGAGTCCCCTCCTAGAAGATATGGTGAACAGGTGACCCCGCCACCAGTCTCTCAGCTACGGGCCATTGGGGAGCGCCTGGTGGACCTGCTGGAACAGCAAGCTAGGCCGACCTTGGTGCTGGCTGGCAGAGTGGGTGACTTGGTGGCGCTGAGTGGACATCTAGTGGCCGTCTGGGGAACCTCACATTCTTTGCCTCTTTTCTGAGCAGCAGCTGGCTTGGGCTTCCTTTTCCTGGGGTGACTGATGTCCGCGGGAGCTGGGCAGGGGTGGTTCCCTCCCCCCCAGCGCTCAGGCTGGGCCCCTGCCTCCTTCCTCTGTGCAGTCACTTGATGCAGCGGTCATTTGCACCGCTCTTGAATGCCGGGCTCTGTCCTGGGACTTCGAATACTGCAAGGAGAGACAAAGCTCCTGTCCTTAAGCTTAGGTTTCCAGTGAGAGAGGAGGTGGGTGGTTAAAATGGCAAAGCTTGCATGTTAGCTGGAGGCAGAAGGGTATCGGGCAGAGAGGAGGAGGTGTAGGGGCTGGGGGCTGCAGACAGGGCTGGGAGGGAGGTGACCTGCAGTGGAGAGGCCCTGGGCGACAGTGACAAGTCCAGTGGCCCTAAGGAGAGGGCAGGGCGTCTGTTGCAGGGTCGTGTGGCTGAATGCGAGGGGTCTGGTGGGATCTGAGCCGGTGACGGGGCCTTTCCTGCCAGAGAGTCTGGCTGCTGCTCATGAGAGGGTCCCCTTCATGGGGAGACCCTAGAAGCCAGCCTCAGCCATTCCCCTCCCATGTGGCCTTTGACAGCTCAGGTAAAGTAGAAGTATCATATGTCAGCTCTGAGGCCCAGTGGGCTGCTGTGGGAAGGAGGCGGTGGGCGGCATCTAGTAGCTCCAGTTCTGTTTTTATGGCCATTTCTCCAGCCATGAACCCAATGCTTTGCAAAAAATTTAACATAATAGACTTTACATTTCTCTTCTGGAGGAAAGGAAAAATCCTCAGGTTACTTAGAGGAGACCCGGGAGGGAAAGGATATAGGTTTAGGTAGAATCGCAGCCCTTCTTAATCTGGATAACCTCCATCAATGTATTTAACCTCAGTCTTAGTTTTCTCATTGGCAAAAACAGGGATGATGACAATAATGTGTCATCACAGGACTGAGAAGATTTATAGGTAACTGCACATCCTGAACACCCAGCTCAGAATCTGGCCCAGCAGACACTCAGATATGAGTCCCCAAGTAATTTGAATGTCTACTGTGAGCCCAGAGCTGCCCTGGGCACTGTGGACTCAACAGAGAACCAAACCCTTGCCTCTAGGAGGCTTGCGTTCTAGTGAGCATGGGGATGACGGGCTGTAAACCACACACGGCATCAGTGTCCGGAAAAGAAATAAAGCAGGTACAGGATGACGGTGGGGGTGACGGATCTATTCTGGGAGATATCTGGTGACATTTGGGCAGACTTGATGGGCCCAGGTGGTGGCTGTCACTCGTGAGAGCTTTGGGCACTGTTCCTTCCGGCACATGCTCCAGTGTGTGGAGGCAGGACTGGCATTTGGGTAACTTTCTTGGATTGCTTGGCACTGCCATCTAGCCTCTCTCTGCTTCCTTTGCAGGGTTTAACTCCCTTGTGGGTGGCGTGATGGGCTTCTCCATTCTTCTGAGTGCGGAAGTGTTCAAGCATGACTCGGCGGTCTGGTACCTGGACGGCAGCATAGGTGTTCTCATCGGCCTCACCATATTTGCCTATGGGGTCAAGTAGGTTCTTGTGCTTTCCTCTTTGCTTTCTCGGCAGCCAGGAGTGCCGCTTTTCCACCACCTTCCTCAGTCAGGAAATGACAGAGTAGGCTTCTGAAGGTCACCTTTTGTACCTGTGCCCCACCAGTGTCAGGTGACTGGAAAAGCGCCCAGCAGAGGTCAGATATTTTTGAGGCTGGTATAGAAGTGAGGGAGGAACAAGAGGCTTCAGGCCCTTAAGCCATAAAAGTGCTCCTTTCCTTCCATCTCATGCCTTTAGGAGCCTGTGTCCTGACATCTATGCTCCTTCCTACCTTTAAGTGGTTTCCTTGCAAGTGGAGCCCCTCCTGCCACACGTCGGGGGTGCGACAGTGTGCTGGCCAGAGGCTGCATCCCTAGACTTAGAGAACTTCTTGTGAAAGGGTACTAGTCAGTGCAGCAAGGCTGTGCTGGTGTCACTGACGTGGGCTTCAGCACCCAGGCTGGAGCTGGCCTTTCAGAGAACCATTTCTAAAGGGTGCTGTGCTTTTAAATGTTAAAATGCTTCCATCCTTCAAGGAAACATAGGATGGCTATCATCAAAAAGAGGGCCACCTGCAAGTGTTGGTGAGGATGGTGGAGAAAATGGAGCTGGCATCTATGGCTGTTGAGAATGGATGATGGTGCAGCCGTGGTGGCAGCTCCTGAAATTGTGAAACGTGGAGTTACCGTGGGCCCCAGCACTTCCACACCTTGGCAGACACTGCAGGAGAATGGAAACATACCTCCACACCGAAAGCTGTCCATGAAATTCATAGCAGCATTATTCATAATAGGCAAAATGTAGGAACAACCCAACTGCCCATTAACTGATGAATGGATAAATGTGGTAGAGCTATGCAGCGGACTCCTACTCAGTCCCAACAAGGAACGAAGCGCTGATACTCGCTACAACATGGAGGGAGTTGAAATGTTACAAAGGAAGTCACGAAAGGCAACGTGTTGTGTGACTTTGTTTATATAAAACATGAACAGGCAAATCCATAGAGGCCAGAAGGAGGGTGCTGCTCAGAGGTGTGGGGAGGATGGGGTGTGACGCTACAGCAGGCATGGGGTTTCTTTTTGAGATGATGCAAATTGATGAATATACAAAAAACCACCGAGTTATATAGGGTGAATTTTGTGGTATGTGAATTATCTTAGGAAAAAAAAACATGTTTCCCCAAAGCTCCTAGCCCCATGTGGTGGAAGGTCTGGTGGGGAGGTGACTTTGTCTGTATTGTCTCTGCAGACTCCTCATCGACATGGTGCCGAGGGTGAGGCAGACACGTCATTACGAGATGTTTGAGTGAAGGGGACCAGCGTCCGCATGAGACCATCGAGGTTAGAAGTTTCCAGAGGCAAAGGGTGCCAATATTTAACTGAACATCTGGTTTCTTTTTGGAACTTTTCTTTCACACGGTCTGTCGTTACAAGGTCTGCCCAGCCAGGTGGATCTACCTTGCCCCCATCACCTGCTGCCCCCATCAACCATGTTAGGACAATGCCCCTAGGAGGGGACCCACTTCCCCATCTCCAGCCGGGACTGACGTTTTCTGTTCTCTGGAGTATGATGGTTCTCGTGAGTAGGATGAGAGCTTTGCTTGGCAGAAGGTCTTTGGTGGTGCTCCGAGCCTGCGCTGCATAGGACTGAGCACACCAACCGCCTCCAGCCTGTGCGGCCCCCCCTGGTTCCAGGTCTCTCCTCTCCTGGCAGGTCTTAAGGGAAGATTGCACCCCTCACCCTTTACACACCCAGAACCATCAGTATGTCACTTCCTAATTTCTATCAGTGTATCTATCTCATTAGTTTCATACTGTTTTACTAATCCTAAATCTAAACAGATTTGCTCAAAAGGAGACCATTCTATTTTTTAAAGTACTTAGTGATATACGTATAAGCTTTGCATGGATGAATTCAATAAGCACATGACCCTTTCTTGTACATTCAGAACCGGAACATCCATGTGAAAACTGGATCCATTTTTGAGAGATGTGAAACGATTTGTAATAAATAATTGTGATCTATCTGTATATGCATATATCTATACGCTGTGTTAAGTGGTAATGGCATATTACAGTCTGAGAGATGGTTCGCTGCTCTGTAAGGAACAAGACGTTCTCAGCTGATGTCACGGTAGGTTTAGATTCTGTAGCAGTGTTCCCCAACCTGCAATGTCCTGTACCTCTCACACCACTGC
>CAUYQU010095535.1:0-37977 GCA_963574635.1 Cheracebus regulus
CTCGGCTGCTATTGGTTGTTAAGACTCGGCTGCTGTTGGTTGTTAAGACTCAGCTGCTATTGGTTATTAAGAAGCTATGGTTGCAGCACCTTGTTTGCATACTGGGCTCTTTAAGGGAAGACCAGGCTGTGCGAGCAAGGGGGAAGGGAACATGCGCGAGCGTGTCTGAGCTTGCTCGGGGCTTGTAAAAGGGAAAAAGGAGGTGGGAGGGGGTGCGTCCGAGCTCCCAGCCAGGCAACCGGCCTTACAGTAATGAAAGGTGCCGTTCTCTGGTCAGACAGCCAAGCAAGGAGGTAGTTGTTCTGAGAACTTATCAAATAGAGAGTGTTGTACTGAAATACTGCCAGTTGGGGAGGTCGCAGAAGCTTTTCTGTGAGACCGAAGATAGCAACAGGAATACTTCTCCGGGGAAGTCAGGACCACAGTGTCAGTGCAGCTTGAAAGTGGCACTTTTCTGATAGACCTTTGAGAGGATCTTGTTTCATCAGCGCACATGGCAGTCCCATACAACCCTGAGTCCCGCCATCAGAGCTGCTGAGGTTTTTCATTTGGTGCTGGTGTAGTTTCCTTAGCAGTGTGTAAAAAGCATCTTCAACACCCGGTCTGGTCTTGGCTGACGTTTCAGTGAATGGAATACCGTAACTCTTGGCCAGTTTGTGGGCTTGTTTTATATCTACTGTACTTGTTGGCAAATCACACTTGTTTCCCACTGGCACCACAGGTACATAACCCAAGTCTTTCACTCGCTTAGTCTGTGCCCTGTAGAGGTTAATAGCCACAAATGACTTGCTATTTTTAATGGTAAATACACAGAGGACGCCTTCGCCTGTCCGCATGTATTGGTCTCTCACGGCCCTGGACTCTTCTTGTCTAGCTGTGTCGAGAATGTCCAGGAGACAGGTTTCACCATCTGTCACCACCTGTTTTCTCTGAGAATCCTCTATGGTGGGATCACATTCATCTACAAAAAGTGGTTCTGGATTGGCTGGATTGTCAGTGCTCTCTTCCCAACACCACTTGCTCCAAGTACCACCAGTTTGTCCTCAGTCATTTCACTCCTACAAGAACCTCAAGCTCCGCTGCCTTTGCTTTGGACAGATTTAGGGCCAAAATCTGAGCAAGAGCCGGGAAAAGTGTTGGAGACCCCAGAACCCCCATGAACAGCCCCCACAAGGGAGCGGCCTAGCCCGTGTTCTTTAAAATCCAAGTTGTGAGTAGTTCCACTCTGGGCCACATCCGCTTGACGTGTCGTATGTTGTTGTAATACCTTTCTCTGTTGTCTTCAGGGGTTGTCATTAGAAAGCAATTCTGTGTTTCTTAGACTCTTATTCCCGTCTCCCATTTGCTAAATGAATCTTCACCCAATTTTTATAGTACTCGGAGTGTAAAAAACATATTTTAACTTACGTAGTTTTTAAAAATTAAACATTTTCATTTTTAGATAATTGTAGATTTGTCTACAGTTAGATTATACAGAGAGGGTCTCTTATACCCTTTAGTTTTTCCATTTTGCAAAATTGTAGTATCATGTCACAACCAGGATACTGACATTGAATGATACTGCAAAATACAGATTTCCTTCACCGTAAGGACCCCTAACATTGCCTTTTTATAGCTGTACCTGGCGTTCCCCACTTCTCTGACCCCTGGTAGCCACTCATCTGTTCTCCATTTCTATGATGTTGTCATTTTAAGAACATTATGTAAATTTACTCCCATAGTATATGCTTTGTTGGGATAGGCTGCTCTTGATCAGCAGAATTCCCTGGATCTTCATCCAAGTTGTATCAGCTGTTTCCTTTTTAGCTGAGGAGTACTTCATGATATGGATGTACCATCTTTGGTTTACACGTTGACTAGTTGATGGACAGCTTAGTTGTTTCTAGTTTTTGGCTAACAGGAATAAAACTGATATAAACATTTGTGTGCAGATTTTTGAGTGAACATACTTCTTCATTTCTCTGCGATAAAGGCCAAGGAGTACAGTTGCTGGTTTGTATGGGAATTGCATGTTTACTTTTATAAGAAACTGGCAAACTGTTTCCCAGAGTGGCTGTACCATTTTATGGTTCTACCAGCCATATATGAGTGATCTAGTTTCTCAAAATCCTTGGCAGCATTTGGCATTGTCTGGACTTTTTTTTTTTGTCTGAGACTGGATCTCACTTTATCACCCAAGCTGGAATACAGTGGCGTGAACACACCTCACTGTAGCTTCAACCTCCCAGGCTTAAGTGATCCTCCCGCCTCAGCCTCCTAAGTAGCTGGGACTGCAGGCATGTGCCAGCACACCTGGCTAATTTTTATATTTTTTGTAGAGATGGGGTTTTGTCATGTTGCCCAGGCTGCTCTTGAACTCCTGGGTTCAAGCGAGCCTTCTGCCTTGGCCTCCCAAAGTGCTGGGATTTTTTTTTTTTTTTTTTGAGAACTAATAGTGAAGGAAAAACAATGTCCAGAGGGAGCAAGAGCCCTGATGACCTCTTGTTACTCACACTTCTGCTGTTGCTTGTTTGGGGGAAAGGAGTGTGGCAATCCTGTCTCTCTCCAGGATGGTGGCCCTAAAGAATGTGGAAGGTCATTCCTAGTCTCCACTTTGCTTTTTTCTGTTTGATTTGGAATTGGGTTACATCATTTTTGCCAACCCCTTGTTCTTCCACACCCTTCATAAAATGGGTCAGAAGCAGGACTTCTTTTCTTATTAAATTGAGCAGGGAAGGGAAGCGGCGTACAAACTGAATCATTCTGTTTTATTTACTATTCTCTTTAAAACAACCCATTTGTTGTCCATTTGTTTTCTTTGAAAAGTTAGTCTGAAATCCACCACCCCACACACAGCTTTTTTTGAGACAGGGTCTCACTGAGTTGCACAAGCTGGAAGACAGTGGCACGATCACAATCACCACGCCTGCCTAATTAATTATTATTTTTTGTCTCTACAAAAAATAATTAGGAGACAAAAAATAATAATTAGGCAGCCATAATCCTCCCAGTTCAGTGTCTTGAGTAGCTGGGACTACAGGCACATGCCACCACGCCTGCCTAATCATTATTTTTTATAGAGACAGTCTCACTGTGTTGCCCAGGCTGGTCTTGAACTTCAACTCAAGCGATTCTCCCACCTCGGCCTCCCAAAGTGCTGGGATTATAGGCATGAACCAATGCGCCTGGACTGAAATCCCTTTAACATCTTTTTTTCTTGGCTATTTATTTATGGCTTTTGAACATCTTAATTAGTCTTGATTGGAATAACTATAAGTTAACTTAAAAAAATGTTGAAAGGTATAGGGGTATTATTTTGGGTGACCTGTATCCCTAAAATATTTTGATGGTAGTGCTGTCTTTCACTAACAAAGTATTAACTTTATTTCACTTGCTTGTTTTTTAAGAGGACGTGAAAAAAGAAATATTTCTCATATAGAAGTTATGGAAGTGTTTGACCTACTTAGTCACAAATTATCTTCAATCTCAGATATTCTGCAATATGGAAACTGTTGTTCTTTTACAGTAGGCCATGCTCATTTTCCATGGCCAGTGTGTTTAACGCTTTTCCAGTTCCCCAGTCTCTAAGTACCTGACTTAATTCAGCAGCCTGCCCTGTGCCATAGTCACTTTTCAGACAGTATTCATGCTGGAAGTTGTGTTGTGCAGCTTTGTGAAGGGAACATGAGCCTTGGCCAATGGTTTCCAGACTTAAACATTTGGTAGTGCCCATTTAAAACAGTTTTTCTTCATGGGACCCATAATGTAGTGATGTTTTGGGATTGTATTTTGGGAGTTCATAGCTAAACCTATGATAATGTAAACCTAGTCACTGATTTCAGTGAGGCAGTTTTGATGAACGCAAATTAGAAATAGAAGGGGAGATTTGGTTTTTGTCCTGGTTGCATGAAATGGAGAGACTCCCTGTTCACCAGTTAAGCAGGACCAATAACACAGTTTAAAAAGCAAGTCTTGCAATCTTAGGATGCTTTCCAAGTAAACAGAGACGGCAGAAGCAGCTTTATTCTGAGATCTGCGCAAAAGTGGCTTATCCTGGCAGCACAATGTACCTCGTAGCTGTTCTCTGATATGTAAAATTTGGTGTAACACATCTGAGTGTGTGTGTTGGTGTTTTATTACGGTAGTTAAAATAGTCATAAGACAAATTCATACAAAATGTCTGTAGACTGCAGTGTCTTCTGAAGAATGCTGTCAGAAAGTCATTATTCTAGGCCGCCGGCTTTACATCCCTCTGTGAGAGGCTCTTGTACCAGTCGCTGGGTAATTTGAACAGTTCCCTTTGTGGTACCATTAGGAGTCTCAACTTTTAAGGATCACTTACAATTCTGTGCATAGGTGATTTTCAAAGCACCTGGGTGAAGTTACATGCCTCCAGAAAATTGAGCTTTAGAAAACAGCGACAACATTGAAACGATCTTTGGGAATGAGTTATCAGAGAACATGCATTGTTGCCAAGGATCCTGGCAGAAATTCTGGGAACTGCAAAATAAAAGAATCCATATTTGAGCACTTCACAATTTACCTGAACTGAACACTGGAGTCGGTTCCTAGCTGTTTCCACTCATCTCTGGGTAGGGTCTGGGGCAGGCTCTGGCCCGGGACACACGTTTTCAGGAGGCATTCTGGCCGACTTGTACCTGTTACCTGAGCTGCATTTGCATTCTACTCTCTCCTCATCTGCAACTGCCCCAGTTTCTTCTGTAGTTAGGATAGGCGAGTCAAATGACCTTGGGCAAGGAAGCTGTTGAGCTGAGTGTATACCAGGCTTGGTGTAACTTTTCATTGTTCTAAAAAGAGACTCTTTTTCCAGTCTCTGGGATTTAGCCACCCTTGGGCCAAGGCAGTTAGGTACACCCTGGAGAGGGGCGGAAGGTAAGCGGGGAGGGAGAGTGAGAGTAGCATGAAAGGGACATTGTGGACATTAAGGAGCCAGGAAATCGAATCCAAATATGGAATGAATAGGGAGAACTCTTGTTTTTCATAGTTAGAAAATAGTTACAGAGAAAATAAAGACTTTAGTAAAAGGTTACTGTAACAACTTTAGGTTTCATTTCATTAGAAACACTGTTAATATCTTTTGTTAGAAGAGATTCAAAATGCAGCTAAAATCTGAAGGCTAAAAGATTTTTGTTCCCTTTCTTATCCCCTCTGCTTTCTACAATGCTTTTTTAAAAAAATAGAATATGAGATTTTGGATTGGTATATATGGGGTATATTATTGTCTAAATCTTTACATTACTGTGTTTTATTTATTTTTCTCTCCCAATAGACCACTTGCCCCAGCTCTTTGAGGAAGGAGGGGCAAAGAGGGGAAAGAAGGATGCTTGGAGTGTGTGTGTGCGTGTGCGTGTGCGTGTGTGTGTGGCAGTAGCAGTGGGTAAAACAGTGTTCACTTTCATTCACTGAGTTCTTTTCCTCATCTTGTTTCTTAGCAGGAAGCCTCCCTCCCTCCCATCTGTCATGCAAAAGTTGGAGTGCGGTGGTTCAAACACAGCTCACTGCAGCATCGAAACTCTGGGCTGGAGAGATCCTCCTGTGTCAGCCTCTCGGGAGCTGGACTACAGGCACATGCCACCATGCCTAATTTTTTTTTTTTTTTTTTGTAGAAATGGGTCTTACTTTGTTGCCCAGGCTGGTCTCACTGGGCTCAAGCGGTCCTTCCACCTTAGCATCCCAGAGTGGGATTCCATATGTAAGCTGGTTTTTCTTTCCTTTTCCTTTCCTTTTCTTTTTCCTTCCCCTTCCCCTTCGACAGGGCCTCACTTTGTCACCCAAGCTGGTATGCAGTGGCCTGATCTCAGCTCATTGCAACCTCTGCCACCCAGGCTCAGCTCATTGCAGCCTCCCACGTCAGCCTCCCAAGTAGCTAGGACTACAGGTTCGGGCCACCATGCCTGGCTAATTTTTGTATTTTTTGTAGAGATGGGGTTTTGCCATGTTGCTCAGGCGGGTCTTGAACTCTGAGCTCAAGTCGTCCACCTGCCTTGGCCTCCCAAAATGCTGGAATTACGGGCGTGAGCCTCTCTGCCCAACCCGAGATTTTCCTTTTTTTTGAAAGCATTATAACTTGATGAACTTTGTCCAGCAAGTGCCTTGTTTTCTTTAGATATGTGTAGATGTACAGGACATCCTCTTAGAGGTAGAAAGCAGGCATGTACATATGCCCTGAGCTGTACTTACAACCTCTCCAGCCTTTGGCAAGGGTTTGAGACAAATGTGCATAGTTCCTGCTAAAGAGGCAATGTGTCCATTTCTGCTGAGCCCTGGGCCCTGAGGTCCCAGGAGACATTTATGGACATTGACTGGGATTAGTAGGTGTATCCATCAGACAGGATCTGGTGTAGACAGATTGACTTAAGCAGACTCTGGGGAAATTTATTCAGATCTTACCCTCATTGATTGCTGTCTAAAGGATCTTGGGGCTAGAGGACTCTTGGTAGCCATCTAACCATGTGTCTTAACCTAGAAGTTTCTTCTGTAGCACCTCCGACAGCCAGGTATCTATGTTTTCCTTCATTATTTCCAGTGACGAGAGAAGAGCCCCGCAAAGCCCTGTCTTCGTTTGGCCTGGGATCTGCTTCTCACTCTCCACTTCTTCTTGCATAGTCTACTGGAATGTCACAACAATTTTTCTCCCTCCTACCCATGAGTGCCGTTCAAGTATTTGAAGAAGCTTATCATACTTTTCTTTGGTCTCATAGTCCTCCAGCTAAATAGGCTCACTTCCTGGGATCTCAGTCCTTGGAGGATGTTGTCTTCAGACGTCACTATTCTGATCACCTTGCTTTGGAATCACTCCTACTTTGTCTGTGAACCTTTTAAACAACTATAGGTGTTTGGGGATCACAGATGCTTGGCAAACACCCTTGAAGTGAATTAAGTAGACTTTCTCAGTCTTTAATGGGCACCTATGGATGTGCCTTTTGAGGAGGGTGTGGAGCCTGTAGCATCATTCTGTGCTCCTCCAGGCAGGGTGGGGAACATCAATCTAGGTGCCGCCTGCATGGTGAAGAATACCACCTACGCATTGCCTTGGCAAAAAGTTTTGTTACTGGTGTTTTAAATTTTGGAAGTATCTCTGAATTTGCATTACTAAAACAATTATAAAACATAGGAAAGAAAAAGCGAACATTACGTAATCCTATCAATTTAGATATAATCGTTGGAGAAAAAATATTATTTTCCATATTTTTCTGTGCTAACTTACATATAAATATATTTTTAAAAGTGGAATCATGAATACTATTTTGTGATATACTTTTAAAATTTAATTTTTGGGGTCAAAGCTTTCTATGATAATAATTTATATCAGCTTGATTTTCTGCATGGTACTCCATTTACTCACTGTAGGAGGTTACTGTAATTTTTCTAATCGTGTCCCTTATTGTCAGGTAATTTAGGTTATTTCCAATATTTTGCCTTGTAAGTGTCCATATCTTCATATTTATTTCTCTTGGATAATATCCTGGAGGTGGAATCATTGCCACCATTGCCTAATAGGCATTTTGAAAGATGCATATTTTTACCTGATTGTTATTCAGGAAGTCTAAATAGAGAATAAATCCTCAACCTTGTCAGTTTCATTGTCTTAAACAAGAGTCCGCTTTGCAGAATGGCTTTTTCTCTTTGCTTGGATTCTAGTATTTCTTAGACCAGTATTCCTTGGACCTTAGCTCCTGAGGCAAACCTTTTTCATGTAATTTAGGATTCTTTCAGATCTGCCTGTGTGGACATGTTGTCTTCTACTACAGTACGTTTGCTAGAATGAGAAAGTCCTGTGACTTCATATGTGGTTTCAGAGTCACAGTTCCCAAGTATCATGGTCTTGGCAGAATCAGCCATAGCATTTTCCTTGGCCGAACCCTAGGTAGGTGTGAGCCTATATTATATGATTCCGATCTTTGCCCTTGTCGTGAGACTCTTACCTTGGGTCTTTGAGTGCTCTCATAAATGGTAGTTGAGTAGATTGGCCAATGATAAGGTGCATGACACTTTCATTACAGGAAATGTAATTAACAAGAACCATAAGCTAATATGCTTGTAGAACTAGTCCAATGTCTTAGAAGATAATTTAGTATCATAATGAAAGGAGACATTGCTTTTCTTCCCAGACAATTCTGAAGGCACTTAATTTCATCTTATAGCTAACAACAATTTCTTAAGTCTTCAGGTCCTTCCCCACTCCACTAGAAGCTGCAGAGTAGTCCTTCGCATTCTCATGTACTGTTCCCACTTCCTGACCCTTTCACTGTCTCCCTGCTCAGGGAGAGGGGTGCCCAGGTGAAGAAGACTAGTGATCTCTTTTCTGCCATGAGGAGCTCCTTGTGGAGCCCTGTCCTCCTTGCTGAGGCCCCGTAGAGTTCAGTCTGCCTTTCTCTGTCCTTTCAAAGCCACCATTGTGTACCATGTTGCTTGTGGCTGCCTTTTCTTCCAGACTGACAGATAGGATGACATTCCCCAGAGATCTCCTCATTTTCAGTCTCAGGAAACAAGCACCGAGGACTTTCTTAGTTACCCTGTGGAACAGACAAAGAAAATCAAGAGACCTAGATGTGGGGAAGCGACTGAGAACCTTGCAAGCTTATTTTAGGGCAATCTCTCTGCTCTTGGATGTTAAACTCCCCTACTTCATGGGGCATTGCCACACTTACTTGCAGAATCTGTGGCCAGAAGTCCAGGCCAGTGGATGTTATCAGTGGTCATTTTTTGGTTTCCCGAGTCCATCTGTCCTAAGTCAGCTGTCACTGACAACCACAAAAAAGATCTTATCTGTCATAGGCGTGACCTGAAGAGAAGCAGCTGTGCTTTGTTTTTTGCTAAGTCTTGGACAGTTTAGTTCGGCACTTAAGAGTATTCCAGCTTCTTTTCTTATAAGAATCTCTCTTTCTCTCTCTGTCTCTCTCTGTCTCTCTCAAGCATTTTAAAAAGTGGCCTCTTGCTATGTTGCTCAGGCTGGTCTCCAACTCTTGGACTCAAACATTCCTCCCATCTCGGTGTCTTGATAGCTGAGACTACAGGCACAGGCCGCCATGCCCAGCCTCAGCTCCTTTTCTTTTAAATTTCTTGGTCCAATTTGTATTCTTTGCCAGCATCCTTGGGACAGAACAAATGTTGCAGTTTGGGGAAACATTTTGTACAACTTTGTTCACTGAATCACAGTCACTCCTTGTGCTGTTGATAATCAAAACTAGGCTGCACAGAGTGACACAGTTAAATATTTGGCTTGGGTGTACAGATGTTTCCCTTCAAGTATCTTGGGTGTCCTGCTCCTTATCAGAATTTTATCTCCCCCAAATTTGTTGTTTTTGAATTAACTGTGAAGTTCTGGGAGCGATTTCCTTTTCAACAGTTTGCCTTTCTAGAAAAAAACTTTGAGGCTTAAATAGCACTTAACCCTCTATCATTTTACACTCTCTGAAGTGGTCTCTCTGGGGAATGTGTTGGGTCTTCTCTGTTCAGTATTTTTCTCTTGACAAGGCCTGGATGCAAGAAGTTGGTCTAGTTTTTCCTGTCCAGGTTTGCTTGTTAATAAAGCATCTGGAACAAAGGAAAGGCTATTAGCACCTTGTCACTTAGAGTTTCTTAAGCACTGTTCCATTTATGTGTTCTTGCTGCAGAGATTTAATGAAAGTGGCATCTGTCTTTACATCTGACATATGCAGGTTGTCCACAGAACTGAACAAGTGATGTCAGCAATACTGTAGATGCAGGAAGGCTTCATGCTCAGTTCCTTTTTTCTGTGTTCTCTGGGAGTAGGCAACTCTTTATTGATCAGAATAGGGCTTTACGTTTTAATATTCTGGAGAGAGATGCTTGTGGTGATGTATTTAGCCTTAAATTCAGGAATGGCTTCTTTTTTCAGTGTCTTCATATTTTATACCTCCCATATTCTGTGTTAGTAGATAAGTCTGCCTACATTTGAATTTGGAAATGGCATTTGCTAACCTTTAACCTTGGGCATTTAACTTCTCTGTGCCTTACTGTCTCCATCTATAAAATGGGTGTAGTAACAAACTACTTTGTAGGTTTGTTTCAAAAATTAAGTGGGATATTAGATATAAAATATTTTGTAATAGTGCCTGGCACATGGTAAGTCATCAGTAAGTCTTAGCTGTTATTGTCAGGGGTAGTGTAGTGATAATGTCAAATGCTTTGATTATAAGAATCTGATTGTATATTTGAGTCACAGATTATTTAGAGATAGTTTATATAAATATTTCAAAAGAAAGACCTCAACTTTGCATGTATTCCTGGCCCTGGACAAGGTACATATTGTAATGTTTTCTCTGCTCAGAGCTATTTTAAGCCAGTACAGACTGTCTACAGAAATGGGTTTAGAATGTTTTTTTCACTCTGCTGCTCTTAAAGAGGGTACACTGCTCTTGAGAAATCTTTTTTTAAGAAAAGGTTCAAGTTCAGTGTTGAAAAATTTGTCCCTGAAGACAGCACTGTGCATTTTCTATGGATATCTGTTTTTCATCTTGCTTTCATTGCAGATCTGAATGTATTGAGATACATGCTCAAGCCCCTCGTTCACTTTCCAGTTACCTAGATTAAAAAAAAAGAAAACGTCAGTAGTTGTCACCTGTTCATTCACTCAGGGCCGGATCTTGGTCCTTTTGTGGCGCTGCCGTCTGCTCCTATAGCCTCACTCGGATTGCTTCCTCTTGGATTTCAGTTATGATTGCTTTTGTTTTATATCCGGTCCTTGATTTGGGGGTGCATTACCTCAGTTCACTGGCTTGTGTGGTTCTGTGTCTCCATAGTCAGGAGGATTCCTGAGTATGCTGGATTCTTTTTTTTTTTTTTCTTGAGAAAGAGTCTTGCACCTGGCCTGTGCTGGATTCTTCATCTTCAGGCTGTGCTGGAACCTTACTTTCTAAGCAGCCATGAGGTGTCTCAGCCTCAGCACTGTTGACATTTTGGTCATAACAACTGTTGTGAGGGCTGTCCTGTGCATGGCAGGATATTTGCTAGCATCCATGGCCCCCGCCCACTAGATCTGGCACCATCACACACCCCTCCCATAGTTGGGACAATTAAAAATGTCTCCAGAGTCTGAGTGTGGGGGCTCACACCTGTTATCCCAGCACTTTGGGAGGCCGAGGCAGGCAGATCACCTGAGGTCGGGACTTTGAGACCAGCCTGGCCAATATGGTGAATTCTTGACTCTACTAAAAATACAAAAAGTAGCCGGGTGTGTTGGTGGGCGCCTGTAATCCCAGCTACGCAGGAGGCTGAGGCATGAGAGTCGCTTCAACCTGGGAGGCAGAGGTTGCAGTGAGCTGAGATTGTGCCACTGTAGTTCAGCCTGGGTGACAGAGTGAGATTCCATGTCAAAAACCAAAAAATAAACAAAAAAATCTCCAGATATTGTCAGATGTCCTCTGGATTACAGAATTGTCCCCTCCTGAGAACCATTGGGTTACATCAGTGGGTTTCAAATGTCACAGAGCCATTGTGTATCTTATCATATTTAGCTTCCAAAGTTATGTATGTCTCAAACTTTACAATTCTATGATACAGCTATTGATTTATTTTTGATATATTTAGATACCTAAATCTCTATGTAACAAAAGTAACAAATCCCACTACATAGAAATTTGTCTTGTTTTAAGATACCTAATATGTCAGACCAGTGGTTCTCAATATCTAGTCCTGAGTAACAGTAACATTAACATCACCTGGTAACTTATTAAAAATGCAAAAGCAGGCCGAGTGTAGTGGCTCATGCCTGTAATTCCAGCACTTTGAGAGGCTGAGGAGGGCTGATCACTTGAGGCCAGAAGATCGAGACGAGCCTGGCCAACATGGCAAACCCCCGTCTCTGCTAAAAATACCAAAAAAAAAAAAAAAAAAAAAAATTCATGGAGACACCCCCCGGTCTGTAATCCCAGCTACTCGGGAGGCTGAGGCATGAGAATTGCTTGAACCTGGGAGGTGGAGCTCAGATCATGCCACTGCATTCCAGCATGGGCAGCAGAGTGAGGCTCTCAAAAAAAAAAAAGAGAAAAAAAAATGCCAAATCAAAGCATAGGGGACCTAGCCAGACCTACTAATACTAAATCAGAAACTCTGGCAGAGCAACCCTTCCATCTGTTTTAACAAGCCCTTCAGGTCATTTTGATGCACACAGAAGTTTGAAAAACACTTGGTTAGTTACTTAGGTAACTAGGTAACTAAGTATATTACTAAGTTACTTAGGTAATTAAGTGATCTCCAGTCGGAGACCCATAAAATAAACCTTATTGAGAAATAAGTATAATCGGCTATATACAGAACTTTAAAATCTGCTTAGGAAAATGACCTTTACCAGACAGATCATGTTAGGTGTCTGCTAGTTATGTTGGCCTCCCTGCAGGAACCTGCCATGTCCACAGCTTGCTTTCTAGGATTTCCTTTTGTCAGTATCCCCGAGCTGGGTGCATGCAGCTCCACATTTTGGCTTTAGCTGCTTGGACTAGGCTTGCTTATGTCTGATTCCCAAGGTAAGCGTCTATAGGCTAACCAGCAGCCTATATTGAGCAGAGATTCTTCCTCTTGGGAGTTTGAGACAGAGAGAGACCCAGAAATGGGAAGACAGCAAAAGGCATGAGGCAATAAAAGCCGTTAGTTAAGCAGAAACCATGAGGGGATAAAGAGGCTCCTAATGAGCCAGTGGTTACAAGAACAGTAGAGGGTGGAAGCCAGGATGGCTGTTTTGCAGTGGGTGATGTTAGAATTGAAGTTGAGTCAAACTACTTAAAGTAATATTCTAAGTACAGTATGTTTTGATTTTCTAGAAGGCCCAACTGGGCAGCTGCTCGTGGGGTTCCTGTTTTATACTTCCCTGTTTTGCTTGCTTGTCTAGGGAGCCTCACATTAGATCACCGTTAACTGAGGCAACTTCCTAATGTGTCTATTCCTTGTGGCCTTGATGAGCCCATTGAATCTATACCTGTACTAGAATACCAAGTGGTTTAAGGTGGGTTGCAGGTGGGTTACATGGCATGCTGCTTGCTTAAAGCAGTGACTCTGAGCCTGGCCGTGCCTCAGAAACACCTGGGTAGCCTCTGCCTCTTTATTTAAAAACACACTGTATGCACCCTTGAAATCTATATTACGGGAGAGAATGGGAGATAGAAGCCTTTCCTTTCAGCTTGTTGATGGGTTGACTTTCCCAAAAGAAAGCTGCATAGGGGGTATTGCAGAAAACCCCAGTCCCTGCTTCATTCAGTTCTTTAGATCAGACCAAATAAGCAAGCTCACCATATATATTCCAGAGATGGGTTGCTTTGCCTCCAATAACATTTTCTTTTAACATTTCCCGTTAGAGCTTCTGGGTACTATTTCTTTTGAGGGAGATGCTAAGAATTTGAAAAGCCTTTAAAAAACCATTAAAAATACATGAAATAGAGCATTGAAATCAGCCTTGTGAATGATGTTCTGAAACTTCACTAAGTCTAAAGAAATTTTTCCATTTTGAATGATTGGCATTGACCCTATCCAGTTGGTCAGTGCGTGCCTTATCCTGCTAGTCACCTCTTCTTCCTGTCTTTCCTTTTAGAACCAAGGAAAGTATGCAAGTACCTTCATGCAGCAAATCCGCTGGAGTCTTTGACACAAATGAATCCAGCAGGGAATGAGTGAAGATACGAATACTTTATGTTGCTGCTCAGATGATTGGCTGAGTTCCACAGGGTAATAGATTCTGGGAATGTGGTCCAGTGCTTGTTTTCAAAGCCAGCTTCAAAGGTTTGGGCCTGACCGAGAGCATAATCAAGATTCTCTTATTCTTCAACCTGGTATCCTTGAGGAGACTGTAAACTACTCAAGAGTCAAGGACTGTTTACCTATAGTACTTTTATATTAAGTATCTCTACCCACTGGGCACGGTGGCTCACCGAGCCCAGTGGGTAGAGGTACTTAGTATGAAAGTAATCCAGCACTTTGGGAGGCTGAGGCAGGCAGATCATGAGGTCAGGAGTTCAAGACCAGCTTGGCCACCATGGTGAAACCCCATCTTTACTAAAAATACAAAAATTAGCTGGGCATTGTGGCACATGCCTGTAATCCTAGCTACTCAGGAGGCTGAGGCAGGAGAATTGTTTGAACCTGGGAGCTGGGAGGCAGAGGTTGCAATGAGCCAAGATCAAGCCACTGCACTCCAGCCTGGGCTACAGAGCAAGACTCTGTCTTAAAAAGAAGAAGAAGAAGAAGAAAAAGTGCCTCTAAAAGCAATCTCTTTGTGATGTACACAGAATGTTTACCCAGTGAGTCACTCAGCCTAGAGTGCAGACTTGAAGCGCAAACTGGTTTCTTCGGGAGCCCAGCAGGTCTCTTTGTTCGGCAGCCTTATCTGGCGCAGCCTGTCTTTAATTTAGCTTTGTGCAGGATGCAGGGATCAGTAACCGCAATGCTGGGGGGGAAGGAGAATGGCCAGCTGCAGACAGCCGCCCGTCTCAGCACTTGAACTGAACTCTGCTTTGGGCAGACTGATCAGTGCAGTCTGCAGAGCCATTAAGTGCGTTCTGACTATTTCATCTGAGCTCTGCTTCCTATGACCCTCCACAGCTAACCCAGGACATTACAGATACTCGAGGAGAAGGGTGTCCTGTCTCTTGTACTGAGCAGCGTTGGTGCCACGGTCTCAGGAATGTGAATCACAGTGCAGATGAGCTGTCTCTCTCGTTTCCTTTTCTTCACGTCATTTCAGACAGAGTGATTTGTTTTCTGTTTGCGAAGCCTTGGTCTCATCATTTAGGTGAGAGAGAAATTGCATGTACTCTCAACTTTTGACTGGTGATAGGCTTCTCCTTTGTTATTTTTCTCCCCATCGTGAGATTTGTTTACGATTGAATGAAAAGATTCATGTTCTTAGGCTTTCAGTGGTAACACTTCATTTCTTCCGTGTGATAAAATTACACTGCATGATTGTATTTTATTATTTTTAAAAAGTAAGACTGTCACCTAACATTTCCTCTACAGTTGGGTAAAAAACTAAGGAAGCATCTCATTTCCTATTGGTTCCATGAGCAGCCCTTTTTAGCATACAAATCAGAAGCCTTGTGCAGCTCTAAAACTGTTTCCTAAATGGGGGAGGTAACAAACCCTGTTCCCGAAGTTATGAATAGGTGTGCTGGGAGAGAAGGGCTCTGTGGTCAAGGCCTTTGACCCTGCATTTTCCAAACGTAAACAAGTTTCTCCATTTCTCTATTCTTAGAACCTCTGTTGTTCTTATACTTAGCATATGTTGTACATTTCTTGAAGTATCAATTGTCATCTCACAGGACACTGGTGTTCCCGGGAACTTGTAGAAAAGCTGACAAGTTATTTTAGTGTTTTATCATTTACACAAAGGAATTGTATTTTAGAATATGCCATATCTGCTTTAACGCTTTACAGGTTAGCCAACTGGAAAAATCTGTGTCAAATACCGGGTGAACAAGACACAGTCACCCAGCCTACTTTTGGGAAGATTACTAAAACTTTCCATTTAACAGTCGTTCAGCGCCATCTGTTTGTAAAGGACACGTGTTTTAAAGGAAGAAGGTGGTGACTTGGGAATGGATTGGAATAACACCAGAGAAGTCCTTTGTCCAGGGAACTTCTTCATTGGGTTTGACTTGAGAAGAACAAGTCAGAGAAGGTCAGTCTCCTCATTATAAATGTCTAAGGTAATTTCAGATCATTCTGCTGTAAAAGTCTGGTGAATGGTGTTGGGAAGGGTTCCTTAAATCATTTACTCTTGTTGATTGTATGCAGTTTGTATTAGGGGCCTGACTCCTCCACAGGGGCTGAGGTGCACTCACATGTGAGAGGGACCATCACAGAGAAGAGGACGTGGATTTATTATCTATGGTCCTCAACTGGGGCAGTTGATAAAAACCACAGGGGAATGGGTGTTGGCTTGAAACACAGAATAATCTTCCTAATAGAGCTGTCCACTCATAGAATGTACATACCTGTGAGGGTGGGGGATTGAATTCCTTGCAGCTGGATAAGTTCAAGTAAAGATTGCTTGTCCTCTTAACTGCAATGACCCCTGGAACAGCTGTCCCCAACGTTTTTGGTACCAGGGACTGGTTTTGTGGAAGACAGCTTTTCCACAGACCGGGTGGGTAGGGGATGGTTTCAGGATGAAACTGCTCCACCTGAGGTCACCAGGCATTAGATTCTCATAAGGAACGTGCAGCCTAGATCCCTACCATTTGCATTTCACAGTAGGGTTCACAATCCTGTGAGAATCTAATGCCTCTGCTGATCTGACAGGAGGCGGAGCTGAGGTGGTAATCTTGGCTTACCCACTGCTCACCTCCTGCTGTGCGGCCTGGTTCCTAACAGGCCACAGACTGGTACTGGTCCACAGCCAAGGGTTGGGGACACCTGCTATAGAGCATTCAAGTTGGAAAATACATCTTTGGTCTAAGAATCTGAAATTTACAGTGTTCCTTGCTCATATATCAAATGATGTATTTTAGCTAGAGCTTATCAAATGTCACAACTTTACTGCCAAGAACTTAAAACTTCTATTAGTGAGGCCAGGGCAGAGCAGTTGATGACAGTTGTGTCCCATAGTGACTGTTTTGGATTGGTTCTATGTCCTAGGATTGAGTAACTATTATTTTGATGAGGTTAAAATCCAATTAGGAGGTCTGTCTCTTTGGCTGTTGGCTAGGTTTGTTATTTTTTAGTTTCAGTAGAGATGTTAGAAGCTTTTTTGAACATGTTTAGCAAGGTTTGATTTTCGTATTTCTGAATGTAACTCTGAGAAGAATTCTCTCCTTGCTGTCCTGGTGGCAGAAGACAGTGGACTTTGTCTGCCTGTCTCTTTGGGGACAGATACATGGGCATTTAAAGAGCCATTTTAGTTTCAGGAACTTGAGAATCCGCATTCCTGAGGGTTAGTGCAAAGGCTTTAAAATGTTCTTAGGTCTGCAATTTTAGTTAATAGTGTGGGGCCGAAAAAGCGTTTTTCCAGGAATATTGTGAGAGTAAGAGCTTTTAGATTTATAGGAGAAAAGGGCATGCCTGTTTTAGTTAATAGTGTATGAAGGGTTTTCTCTTTTCAGAGTCTTCCTTTCTTTGGTTTTCAAAAGGTAAGACAATCCACGGGTTTTTTTAGTTTGTTTTTTTAGGTGAATTGTGGAGTTTTCCTCTAAATAGTATCTTTGTGCTAACTGACGTGAATGTTGCTGAGCACATAAAGCACATAGCAAGTTGATGAGGCAGTTAATTCACACTCTTCCTTCTCTAATATGGCCTGCAGTTCTAAGAACTGTTGTCCGATCCTCAGCTTTTGGACTCTGAAATTTTAGTGAGTTGCATGCATCCCATGGAAACTATGGGTAGTTTCTTCTTCTGACGTTTTTTGTAAGTGGTCCCTGCTAGCTGATGGTGCACAAAATAAAGCAATACAATGTTTCTCTTCTGCGTTACTGGGAGAGAACTGACATCCTTTATAAATGTGTAGCTGATATATAGGTTACTGGCCCAAGAGCTGCCTGGTGGGGAAAGTCAGGCCTGTGCGACCACTGAAAGTCTACCACTGAAGACATGTTCCTCAAGCCACTGTATGTCTCAGCCATTAAAAATACCCCTTTTATCATTTAAAAATAATTGCCATTAAGTATACGTAACATAAAATTTACCATTTTAACCGTTAGTAATAAATATATATATGCACATTGGCATTAAGTGTATTCGCAATGTTATGCAACCTATCCATTTCCAGAACTTTTTTATCCCAAACAGAATCTGTATCATTTAAACACTGACTCCTCATTCCACCTCCCCACTGCCCCTGACAATCACTAATCTACTTTCTGTTTCCATGGAAACAGAAAATAGCCGTATTTGGGAAGTTTTATGTAAATAGAGTTATATAATATATGGCCTTTTGTGTCTGGCTTGTGTCATTTAGCAGAGGAGTCCCCAACCCCGGGCCACAGGTTGGTACTGGTCCATGGCCTTTTAGGAACCCGGGTCACTGTGTCAGGTGAGCGGCAGGTAAGTGAGCATTACCACCTGAGTTCCACCTCCTGTCTGATCAGCAGTAGCATCAGATTCTTATAGGTACGGGAACCTTGTTGTGAACTGTGCGTGCAAGAGGTCTAGGCTGCATGCTCCTTATGAGAATCTAACTGATGCCTGATGATCTGAGGTGGAACATTTTCATCCCAAACCATCCCTCCTACCCCAGCTTCTACTGAAAAGTTGTCTTCCAGGAAACCAGTTCTTAGTGCCCACAAGGTTGATGACTGCTGATTTACATGTTTTCAAGGTTCCTTTTTGTTGTAGCATGTGTTGGAACTTCATTCCTTTTTAATCCTGAATAATATTCTGTTGTATGCATATACAAGTTTTTAAAAAAGTCATTCTTACTTCATTGGACATTTGAATTGTTTTTGCTCTTTGGCTACTGTGAGTAGTGTTGTGAGCATTGCTGTCTTGCTGAACATTGCTGTTTCTGAGCTCCTGCTTTCAGTTCTTTTGAGCATATACCTAGGAGTGGAATTGCTGGATCGTTTAGGATTTCTGTGTTTAACCACCTATTTCCTGCAGTGCCTTGGTCATTTTTTTTTTTTTTTTTTTTCTGAAAAGAAGTCTTGTTCTTGTCATCCAGGCTGGAATGCAATGGTGCAATCTCAGCTCACTGCAACCTCTGCCTCCCCGGTTCAAGTGATTCTCCTGCTTCAGCCTCCTAAGTAACTGGGATTATAGGCACCTGCCATCACGCCCAGCCAGTTTTTTTTTTGTATGTGTGTATTTTTAGTAGAGGCAGGATTTCACCATGTTGGCCAGGCTGGTCTTGAACTCCTGACCTCAGGGGATCCGCCTGCCTTGGTCTCCCAGAGTGCTGGGATTACAGGCATGAGCCACCACGTCTGGCTGCCCTGATCATTTTGAAACTGGGCAGTAATACCTGTGCTTGTAAGAGTATTCACAAATATAGTCTGTTCACTTTTGTAATTTAAAGTTCGGAACTTTGTCATTAAAGACTTTATTATTCGTCTTTCCTGAATGTCTGTTGTTTGGGTACCTGTGTGTGTCCCCTGCTTTGCTACAAGTTCCTTGACCTGATCTGCATTCTCCTTCTTTGTCCACTTTCTTTATACCTTATACAGCAATAAATGTTTGTTGATAAATTTATTAGATGTGCAACATATTCTAAAGTATTATTTTTAAAAAAGTGATCTGTTTAAAAGAAGCACATAGGAATTATTTCCAGGTTTTGTTTTGCTAAAGTGAAGATCTGATATTATTTGTTAATTTCTCTTGGTTATGGAATGACATTGGAAGTATTTCCAGGTTTTGTTTTGCTAAGGTTAAGATCTGATATTATTTGTTAATTTCTCTTGGTTATGGAATGAAAAGTATTCCCGCTATTAAAAATAAATGTTAGATGAAGGAAATAAACAGAGAAGTATTTAGACATTGGGGAAAGGCTTCTACTGGGAGCTGAAATATTGTGGGAAGAGAGTTGCTATTGTTAGAGTAGTTCTGTGCCATGTTAGTCTTTGTTTAGTTTAGACATTGCTTTTTTGGGAGCCCACTCTGCAGGCATCTAAATCTGAAGTTTAAGCCTCCTTTTTGATAAATGAGGGATAGGTGAAAGATGGGTTATTTTGGTTGTTGGTTTTGTTTTTAATAGACAACCAGAATTTTTACCTCTTGGGTCACTTACTTTTAGCAAGCATGTGTTGTTATGGCAGGTGGCTGTGCATGTTGGCATTCAAACAGACACTGATAAGACTTTATTTATTTAGAGATGGAGTTTTGCTCTTGTTGCCCAGGCTGGAGTGCAATGGCATGATTTTGCAACCTCCTCCTTCTGGGTTCAAGTGATTCTCCTGCCTCAGCCTCCTGAGTAGCTGGAATTATAGGCGTGCACCACCACGCCCAGCTAATTTTGTATTTTTAGTAGAGATGGGGTTTCTCCATGTTGGTCAGGCTGGTCTCGAACTCCCAACCTCAGGTGATCTGCCCGCCTCGGCCTCCCAAAGCTTGGAGATTACAGGCATGAGGCACCACGCCTGGCCAATCACAAGATTTTAAACATGGTAGCCATCCAGTTATGCTTATGCTAAAAAATGGCTGTGTGCAGATTAAGCTACATGTTTCACATGGATATAAAGTTCTACTTTTATTAACAAATGTAAAAGTGCATTGCTTTTGTGTTTTTACTTTCTCTGAGCCCTTATTTCTTGTCTCCTTCGGTGGTTGGCTGTTGTCCATAGCTGAGCTGAAACTCTCTGTGCAGGAATTAAGCTTAAAACGTCAGTTTGAGGTTGTAGTCAGCTGTGGAGTATGATAAAATTTTGAGCAACACAGTTCCCAACAGCACTCCTTTGTTATTAACAGAATTTCTTGTGAGGTTCCATGAGACTATTGTACAACCATGTTTTTTTAAACAGTCAAATAGGGAAACATAATATTTTTCTTCCTTTAAAAAAAATCCTTCAGTTTATAATTATCCGGAGTATTGGATATCTTGTAAGGGAAGGTGAATTTCACTTAGTGAAAAAGGCAGCTCAGTTTTCTTTCTTTGAATGGTTAACATGGGGACGTCCTAAGGTGGAAGCTTTATGTGACGGAGACAGCCCATCCACTGATTGTCATAGAGTCAATTATTAATTCAGCAAATACTTACGGAGCCTTTGCTATGCATGTGGGCCTTGTGCTAGAAGCTAGGGATAAGATCAATTCTGCACCTGCCTCCTGCAACTTAGTCTACTTTCCAGGTCTTCCCTAGATTTTTCTTTATTTTTATTTTTAAAATGGAGACAGGGTCTCACTAGACTGGTCTTGAACTTCTGGGCTCAAGTGATCCTCCTGCCTAAGCCTCCTAAAGTGCTGAGATTACAGGCATGAGCGTAGCCTCTCTCTCTCTCTCTCTCTCTTTTTTTTTTTTTGAGACCTAGTCTCGCTCTGTCACCTAGGCTGGAGTGCAGTGACCCAATCTCGGCTCACTGCAACCTCTACCACCCAGGTTCAAGCAATTCTCCTACCACAGTCTCCCGAGTAGCTTGGATTACAGACCCCTGCCACTACACTCAGCTAATTTTTGCATGTTTAGTAGAGACTGGGCTTCACCACCTTGGCCAGGCTGGTCTCGAACTCCTGACCTCAGGCGATCTGCCCGCTTCGGCCTCCCAAAGTGCCAGGATTACAAGTGTGACCCACCATGCCCAGCCTTTTAACCTGTCTCTTAAAAACAGCTTTATTAAAGATGTAATTCAGGCCAGGCATGGTGGCTCATATCTGTAATCACAGCGCTTGAAAGTCACTTGAACTCAGGAGGCGGAGGTTGCTGTGAGCTGAGATCGTGCAGTTGCACTCCAGCTTGGGTGACAGAGCAAGACATCATCTCAAAAAAAAAAAAAAAAAAGTAATTCACATACCATACATTTCACCTGTTTAAAGTGTACAACTCAGTGGCTACTAGTATATTCACAGAGTTGTGCATCTGTTACCAGAATCAATTTTAGAGCCTTTTTTTTTTAACCCCGAAAAGAAACCTCTTTCCTTTAACTGTTATCCTCAGTCTGCCTATGCTTCTCAGCCCTTGGCAACACCTAATCTACTTTCTGTCTCTATGGAGTGGCCTATTCTAGATATTTTATATAAATGGGATTAATGGAATTATATGTGGCCTTCGTGTCTGGCTTATGTCATTTAGCATAATATTTTCAAGCTTCCTCCATGTTGTAGCATGGGCTGAACTTCATTTTTTTAATGGCTGAATGATATTCCATTATATGAATATACCACGTCTTTTTTTTTTTTTTTTTTTTAAGACAGTCTTGCACTGTTGCCCAGGCTAGAGTGCAGTGGTGCGATCTCGGCTCACTGCAACCTCTGCCTTCCTGGTTCACGAGATTCTCCTGCCTCAGCCTCCAGAGTAGCTGGGGTTACAGGCTCCCTGTGCCTGGCTCGTTTTTGTATTTTTAGCACAGACGGAACTGCAGCATCTGGGCCAGGTGGGTCTCAAATTCCTGACCTCATGATCCACCTGCCTCAGCCTCCCAGAGTGTTGGGATCATAGGCGTGAGCCACCACGCCCAGCCAGAACTTTTTAAAAAATCTGTTTCTTCATTAATAGGAATAGTGGGTTGTTTCCACCTTCTGACTATGTGAATAATGCTCTTATGAGCATTCATACAGGTTTTTGTGTGGGCATATGTGCTCTGATCCCCTAGGTGTCTTGCCTGTCCCACAGATCCAGGCCTACCACAGAAAAATTAGAAGGATCATATACCATGTAGACCTAATTAAGGAGTCGGCGAAGGCTGCCCCTGAGGCCACCATATCCAAGCTGCAGCTTGAAAGAAAGGTTGAATAGAAAAGTTTTTCATACTGCAGCTGATCACCTATTAGTAGGTTGTGAATTCAATTTAGTGAATTATGGCCAATATTTTTTAGGATGTGAGCTAAAATGGAATAGTAGATATTAGAGGACATTCCATGTGGTAAGGCTAAGTATTGCTGCATGAAATTTATTTTCACTAGCTATATGAAAGCATATAGCAAATTATAATGTAAGAGGTATTTTGGATTGCAGTCAGAAAAATATGAAAGCCATTGCTCTAGGGATTTTTGAGAAGGGGTTATTAATCTGGAGCTTTAAATATGGTTCCACAAGAAGATGGAGAAATACAGGACCAGGAGAGAGGAGAACCTAGAAAGCTGAAGATCCTTTGAAAACTTAAAGTTATGTGATTTGTACACTTTTAAAATGATTCATTTATTCAACAAATACTAAAATATCTACCGTAGGCCTAGATTGCATTGAGTTCTGGGAGCATATGTAAATAAGATTTGTGTGATTTCTGTTCTTTTGGGATCTAGCAGGGAAGACCTTAAATCAATTAAAATGGCTTGTATAAAACATGGTGGGTTGGTTGAGGCCGGGCGGTGGCTCACACCTGTAATCCTAGCATCCTGGGAGGCTCAGGGGGGCTGACGTCAGGAATTTGAGACGAGCCTGGCCAACATGGTGAAATCCCATCTCTACTGAAAATACAAAAAATAGCTGGGTGTGGCAGCGGCCACCTGTAATCCCAGCTACTCTGGAGGCTGAGGCCAGAGAATCGCTTGAACTTGGGAGTCGGAGGTTGCAGTGAACCAAAATCATGCCACTGCACTTCAGCCTGGGTGACAGTGCAAGACTCTGTCTCAAAAAAACAAAACAAAAAGTAAAAGCATAGTGGTTTGTCACATACATATCTTTAGTTTTTTTCAAAGTGTCTCCAAAATGAGAAAGCAGTGGACTAAAAAAGACATAGACACCTCAAAGATAGGAGAATAGGAAAGGAGAGCAAGCAGTTAATTGCTATCAACACGTTTTTGGAAGGAGTCACTGACGTGGCTAACCGGAGGAAGCTGAACTCTAAGGATCTCAAAAAGGATACCAGTAAGTGAGCCAGTTCGCTCCATAAAACTCCAGAGAAGTCCAGGAATTGGAAGCCCCAGGTCTTGCATAAGCTGTAGGTTATAGAGCTGAAAAGAAGAGCATTAGATGAAGAGCTGTAAAAGGTGTTAAGCCCCAGTTCTCGCCCCCACCCATCAGATCCAGATGCCTGCCCCTCCTCCCATTCTGAAGGTTCTATTGTGAAAACTGTAAATCATTAGCCATCCATCCCCCTAACCTGCAAAGGTACACACCTAATAGATATGATACACACCCATCAGAAACAATAGCACACTTAGTTGAGAAGGAGAAAGAGGGGAAAGAGGCCTGACCCCTGTGGGTGTGTCATGATCTTAGAGGGGCAGGGGTTATGTAGTTTGAAAGTTACCTCCAAGGCAGTTTTGAAGACAGGATTCTCCCATCCCACTCTTGCTTACCAGCTGCTGATTTTGTCCCCGGAGGCATTAGCTGTCTAATTTTTATTTTTCTCTTAGTCAGTAAAAGTAGTTTGACATCCATCACATATATCTTGTCTTGTGGGAGGCAACCATGACAACAAAAGGGTGAAACTGTCCTGTGCCCATGGAACTTCAAATCTAGTTGTTGCTGATTATATACATTCTACATTAAACACTTGCAAAATAAGACATCTTGTCAAGGTGAAGGGTTAAAAACCTTTCTGTCCCATCCTGTCCGTATCTCCTCTCACCCCCTTCCATCTGGGTGTGCTCCAATAAACTTCAGAGCACGCAAGATTTATAGAACTCCTGGCAGCAGCCTCACCGAAGGCTGGGCTTCTATGTGTCATAAACTTGCTGAAATTTTGTTTGACTGCTTTAGTACAGGAGTATATATTCCCCAAGACAAGAGACCTGAGACCTTTTCTTTGGTTAAGATACCAAGGATGATTTCCAAATTTTAGGCATCCTTCCACTTGTTCCACCAAAAAATTTTTTTTTTCTTCTGGGAAGATAGCCAGGATGATTGCAAAACATAAGCTTCTAAAAAGGCAAAACTCCATGGATGTAAGAAAGTAAATTTTCTTCAGGGCCACACCCATAATAACTCAGGCATTTTCATTTAATTCCTAACTTAGTTTTTGTTGTTTTTGTTTTTTTAAACTCAAATGTGCAAGTCTGTTTAGTTGAGGTCACTTATTTGGTTG
This sequence comes from Cheracebus regulus, assembly GCA_963574635.1. Taxonomy (NCBI): domain Eukaryota; kingdom Metazoa; phylum Chordata; class Mammalia; order Primates; family Pitheciidae; genus Cheracebus; species Cheracebus regulus. Next base: position 24,558 of record CAUYQU010095535.1, read on the forward strand.
GGAGATTAATATTCTGCTGTGGAAACTTTCCTTTTCGAGTTTATATTGTTTTATTCCTTTGGGTCATTCCGTATTACTATTGGGGTAGCTTTTGCAATTCTCCATCCCGTGCTTTCACATTACTTTTGTCTTTTTTGTTTGTTTGCTTTCTCCTGAGAAATTGGTGAAAACAGTTGGAAATGCTGTCAGGTTGTAGGAGATCAGCATTATTTAAGGAACAGCTGGCTGATCTCTGTAATGTCCCACCTCTGTTCTGCCAATGCCTGAAATTTCTTTGTATGACTCAAAAAAAAAAAAAAAAAAAAAAAAGCCAGAGGAGGAGAAGGAGTGGAGTGAAGACACCCTGTTTTCCCTTTCTGAGTTGCAAAAAGCTTTTATGAAGGTTTTCATTTAATCATACTTCTGTCCTCTAGTGAATAGCAGCATGTGATGAACTCAGAGAAACTCTCCTCCTAAATTGGCCAGTAAGAACTCCGCAAAAACTGTGGATGAGCTGAGCTTACCTCCCACGATTTTTTTTGAAAATAAAAAATTTCCCCCGCATAGTAAACACAGTTATCTTTACGAGTGTGGGAATGATTAAGAAGAAAACAAACCAAGCTTAGATCTGCAAGATGGGTGACTTGAAGTTTTGCCTACAGAGAGAGAAGAGTTTCTTCCTCCTTTCACTGTGCCCTCGCCAGCGCCTGCATCGTGCCCTGGAGGAATGGGTTTCTTCTTTGGATAAACAGGAATTGCTGGCTCCTCCACCGGACTTGCCACAGGCCTGGCCGTGTCCCTAGTGCACCTTCCCTGCTCGAGCTGCTGTTTTTATCATTTTATATTTTTGTGCCAGTGTAGATTTGGTCCTGTAAGGCTGCAGATACATAGTGGGCAGAAACGTATGGGGATCAGGGCAATGAGCTTACAGCCTACCTGGAGGGACTCTGGGTGGCATGAGGATGAGGGCAGGCCAGGGCCACGGCTGACTAGTTAGCAGTCAGGCAGATAGTTGAGGACAGAGACCTTCCTGTGTATTAATAGTGCCAGCATTTTAAAGATCTTTACCCAGGGAAGGTTGTTTTTAATCTTTTATTTTTTAAATTTTTTTAATGGTTATTTGGGAGCAACCAGAAATCGTGTACTTAAAAAAATTGGCTGCCTTAAACTTATAAATAAATGTGTTTTAGAGCTCACTTATCTGGAGGTTGGCTCATTCCGTTCCCTTGCTGACGTCTTGCCTTTCAACTTTTTTTCCCTTCTCAGAGTGGGCATGAGAAACCACAGGGTGTAGAAACATGAAGTCAGTTTTGCTAAAGCAGGCCCTGGTGAGACTTGGAGGGGAAGAGGTGCTGAAAACTAGTGAGGCCAGTGAGAGTTTAAAATGATGTGTTCAATTACTGATTCTATGTTTATATTCAGTCTTTTTCTAATTAAAGTGGGTAAGACATTTGAATATAGGGAGGTAAAGGTGCTAGGTTAAAGGACGTAGAAAACCCTGGAGGAAGTCTGAGCTCTAAACTCTTAGGCAAGCCTTTCTGCCTGAATTTTGAAGCCAACATAAAAAAAGATTATATATATATACATATATATACATACACACACACACATACATGTATACATACATACATACACATACACAATACGTATACATATATATGTATACAAACACACACGCACATATGTATTCACAATGATAGTTAAGCTAGTTTTTGCTCTGCCTATCAGTATGTCCTATCCATGCTGTTTCCTGCTACATCCAGCTGTTTCCTGAATGAGACCATCTCCATCTTTCAGCTATTTACCAACAGTGGAGTATATACTTGGCTTTATTACAGGACCTGGCTATGATACAGCTGTATGTACTGTGTATAGATGCTTCCAAATAACTTGTGTTTTTCTGATGGTTAGATTTTGCCTGCATAGTTAAGGTTTTGCTGTATATACTAATTTGCTTCAGAGTCAGAAAAATAGCAAACTCTGAGAGGGGACTGAAAAATTTCACTGAATTAGAGGACATTATGGTAGGAGTGGAACAGACTGTGCCACTGCTTTGTGAGAAAGCAGTGGAGAAAAATATAATAGCTACTGTTTATTAAAAGCTTCCCATATGTCAATACTGTATGTATTATCTGCTTTAATCCTCACAGAGACTGTGTGAGGTGGGTCCTAATGATCTTTCTTTTACAGGTGAGGAAAGTGAAGGCAGAGCCTTTAGGTGTGCTCCGAAAGTTGCAGAACCTGAGAGGCAGTGTGGACGAGGCTCATTTCCATCGCATTAAGGAAAATAACCTAGTGTGTCCTGATTAATCCTAGGAGCGCTGTGGTGTGGAGAGGTTTTCCCTCACATACCAATTCGAGGCCTTGGCTTTGATCCTTTGTTTTGGTAGGCATCTTCTCTTCTCGTTGACTGTTCACTGTGTGAGGACGATGGGCCCCCCGCGTTATAAACATCCCTCTTGCAAACATAGCAGCTTGAGCGCTCCCTCCGCTGTCGACCGTAAGTGCTCTGCAAATGCCCACCCATGACGACAGGTGCCGGACTGGGGCCTGAGCAGAGCACTGGCTCTGCACAGCCTCCTCCGTCCCACTGCTTGCTTTTTTTCTCTCATCTCTTTCCCCCACCTGCCATTGTTTTTTGTGTTTCCCTCCAGGCAGATTAGTTAATTCCACCTCAGATATTCTCTTACTCTATGACAAAATGCATTCTTAGTTTCACACTGTTGTTAAATGAAGGTACCCTTTCCCACAAATTGGGAATTGGTAGGATTTGATTCATCAGTATTCTAGGCTGCTACTTTTCCATTCACTGTGCTTGCCCAGAACCAGATCCAGCAGAATTAAAAACTAATAGGCACCATCTAGTCCCTTACTACTCAAATTGTGGCCGAGGACCAACATCATTGGCATTACCTGGCGTTTGTTAGAATTGCAAAATCTCAGCCCCTCCCAGACCTACGGAACCAGGTCCTGTAGTCTAACAAGATCTGCGGGTGCTTGTTTGCACATTACCCTTAAGAAACACTGTAAGCCTACTCTACTTCTGTCCTTTTCTTCCTAGGCTAAATGTTGTGACTTGGTCACAGCTGAAAACCTTCCATTAGCAGTGATGTTGGTGCTGATGAGGTCTGTAGATGACTTTAAACTGAGAAATGTTTCTTGACATTAAACTGATAAATACTTCTAACGACCAGGAAGATAGAATTGAAACCAGCCTGAATTAATTGAAGTGATTATTCTAAAACAGGCTAAAATTGTGTCGGGAACACTGCCTTCCTGGCAAAGAACTGCACTGTGTGAGGAGTGAGCGCACACGTAGCACTCAGGTGTATTGCGTTTGTTGAGAAATGCCGTCCTTTCAGTCCTCAAGGCTCATGGACAGCTGTTTCCCAGGAACTGTCAAAGTCTCAGTTTTGAATTGCCTTAGTGATTTTGGATGAGATAGTTTATGTTCCAGAGGACTTTTTATTTATTATTATTTTTTTCGAGACTGAGTCTCACTCTGTCGCCCAGGCTGGAGTACAATGGCATGATCTCCGCTCGCTGCAACCTCCGCCTCCCAGGTTCAAGCGATCCTCCTGCCTCAGCCCCCGAGTCGCTGGATGTACAGGCACGTGCCACTGCGCCTGACTAGCTTTTGTATTTTTGGTAGAGACGTGGTTTTACCATGTTGGCCAGGCTAGTCTTGAACTCCTGACCTCAGGTGATCTGCCCGCCTTGGCCTCCCAAAGTGCTGGAGTTAAAGACATGAGCCACCACGTCCAGCATTACTATTGTTTTTTTAAGACTAGTCAAGTGTAGTAGTGAGAAGAGGGAAGAGAAGAAGAAGTTCTGTTTGTAATTCACAGCCTGCAGACTAGCCAGAGGGCCAATTGTTAAGTCCTTGTTATCCTGCTACCCTCCAGTCATGTTAGCTTACTAGAAAGCAGTGCACCTGGAGATGCACTTTGGTCGTAGAGCTGTCTTTCTAAAGTCACATTTAGCACTGGGTCTTTAGTTTTTAATGAGGAAGTTGAGCAGAGAGGGAATGTTTGAGGACTATTACTACAATTTTAAAACTAAAAAGAGTTACTGAGGAGACTGAGCCTGTTGTTTATTCTTGAATGCTCAGTTCCATGGGAGAAATTTCTCTCAAAGTTAGGAGGATTTTTTTCCTAAATTCTTTTTTTTTTTTTTTTTGAGACAGGATCTCACTTTGTTGCCCAGGCTGGAGGGCTATGGCTCACTGCAGCCTCTACCTCCTGGGTTCAAACAATCCTCCCATCTCAGCCTTCTGAGTAGGTGGGACTGCAGGTGTGCATTACCATGCTTAGCTAATTATTCATTTTTTTTAGAGATGAGGTCTCTAAAAAATTAAATACATTAACTAAGACTTCAGACTATGTTGCCCAGTCTTGAACTCCTGGGCTCAAGCATTCCTCCTGCCTTGACCTCCCAAAGTCCCGAAGTGTTGGGATTACAGACATGAGCCACTGAACCCTACCTGAAATGCTTTTATTTAGTGAAAGCTTTAAAATAATTTAATTTCCATATTCTTTTCATCTTCCAGGAAATTCCTAGGCTTTTTTTTTTTTTTTTTTTTTTTAAACTATATACTGGAAGCTTTCCTTTATTTAGGGCTTTTTAAAAAAAATTTTAAATAGAGATGGGGGTGTCTCGTCACCCAGGCTAGAATGCAGTAGCACCATCATAGCTCGCTGCAGGCTCCAATTCCTACAATCAACCCTTACCTCATTCTCCTGACTGGGCAGGACTACAGGCACTCACCACCATACTGGGTATATATATATTCTTTTCTGTAGAGAAGTGGTCTTGCTGTGTCATCCAGGCTGGTCTAGAACTGCTGACCTCAAGTCACCCTCCCACCTTAGCCTCCCAAAGCACTGGGATGACAGACATGGGCCACTGCAACTGGCCTGTTGAGGGCTTCTAATTCACTTTCCTTTTCCTTCTTGTCTAATTCTTGTATTTTTAGAATCTGCATTTTATTTTAAGTCATCTCAAATTCGTTTTGGAAGTAGTGAGGAAGTAAGTGCTAACCTTGTGTAGAAACCATAAAGCGTATTAGATTTGTTTCTGTTTTATTAACTCGACCTTGTGTGAGCGTCAACCATATGCAGGGCTGTTGGCCTTGGAATGTGCCAGACCAAGCAGTGTCTCATTTTCTTCTCTCTGAACTGAAGGGCTGAGGAGGTTTTAGGCAGGAGCGAGGTCTGCTTGGGAGGGTTGCCTTGGCAGCTGTGCGCGCAGTGGGGTGGAAGGGTAGCAGCAAGGCATCCTTTGGCAGCTGCCTTGGTGGTCTCAGACTGCAGCATCCACGGTGAAGTGGGAAAGGAGAGGATCAGGAAGGGAAGGACTGCTGTGGGCAACTGTGAGGAACCGGGATGAATGGATGTGACCCTGGTTATCAGGCCTTGGTGTTGCATTGAACAATCCTCTCCAGTTTTTGATATTTCCTTCTTGTGTCTGGGGAGTTTGGTAAACAAAGCCTTGGACCTTTGTTGTTTTGATCTTTCCGAGCTCTTTGTCTCAGTCCTGCTGTGGGAAATGTGACGTGGCTGCAGAAGCCTCCTAACCTGTTCTTCTTCCCTTTTCTCTGCCTCCTACGTCAGGTTCTCTACCGCTAGAGGGGAGGTGGGCTGAACTTCCTTCGCAAGAGCTTTCATTTTCTGGGAGTCCCATTTTCTAATACAACTCCAGACCCATCAGCCACTCAGGAGACCCCACGTGGGAGCCGCATTCGCTTTGCCAGGGAGATGCTCCTGGGAGTTGCATTAGGAAGGCGAGTCAGGAACAGATGGCTGTCCTGGGGGCCTGGATGCTCAAAGCCATTGTTTGCCCTGGTTTGTGAGGGGCTCAACTGTGGGGCCAGGTGCAACCAGAGAAGAATGAAATGCTCTTTTTCTCGGGACCTGAAGTGGGACCCTGTATTTAGTGCAGCCTGACTTAGTGACTACCAGAATTTGAAAATCGTGTTTTTCTGAGGCTGGGCTCATTGACTTCCATGAGCTCTTACTAGACGTTTACTCATGAATTAGGCAATTTAATGTGGGTATACCAGGGCAAATCAAATGAGAAGGAGCTACCCTGTTTAAAATCACTAACGGGATAGACTGTTCTTAAAGGGTCCTACTTGAGCCTGCAGAAGCCTTCCTTAGCTTACATGTTGACTAATTAGACTAATTGTGAATTATTGTGATTTATTCAGAGAAGTCCTTTGCTCTGCAGACTGTACTGGCTATCACGTGACTGACTTCTTGTTCTGACTTTCTATGAATGTTTGCAAGTAATAAAATACCATTTTTATGATTGAGACTTATTTAGTGAAATAATTAGCATTAGCATTTAATAATTTGAGGAAAATAATTTAGGTAAGGTTTTGCTGTGTATTGTAGCATGCATTCTTCTAAGCCAGGCCCTTTGATATTAAAAGTTGTGCCAGTTTCAAAGGGCATTTCCTTAACAGGAAAGAGTCTGTAAATCTGGCAGTAGCTAATGAAGGGAGAATGGTAGTCTTTTCAGTAGGGGAGGGCAGTGCACACATAGAGTTAGTGTCTGTTTTTTAGACTAACTGTCCTAATCTAGAGCCCATTAATCTCTTGAAAGGTACATGCACGTTTAATATACCTTTTTCTCGGACCCATAACTTTTATTACATTTCAAAGGAGTAGATGACTCCTAGAAGCTAGGGACCTCTGCAGAATAACTTCTTGAGTGAGATAACATTGATGCAATTTGAGAAATGCTGAATCTCTACATATTTTCACTTTTTAAAAATGTTTTTGGAGATGGAGTCTCACTCTGTCGCCCAGGCTGGAGTGCAATTGTGGGAGCTTGGCTCACTGCAACCTCCGCCTCCCAGGTTCAAGCATTTCTCCTGCCTCAGCCCATTTTCACCTCTTTAAAGAAATATATTGTTAAAGCTCCCTGAAAGTGGGTTAGTTAAGTACTGTTTACCCTGCCTATCAAGGGAACGTACCTGCACATGTTATTTTCAGACACTGGTCAGTGAAGATTAGTTAATGAGAACTAGTTGATGAACATGGTCTTGCTTAAAGACTCAAAATGTGCTGGAGTATGGTGTTAATTGTGGTAGTTTATGACATTTTTCGGAAGAGAAAAAACACTCCAGCAAGGTAAGTACGATAGTATATTCTCTGTCTTCTTCCTCCTGCCCACCCTTCTGTGTACGTTAGAAACAGGTTTTGGAGGAGGAGTGGGCAGCATTGGGTGATTGCTGATGGGGTTGGGGGAAGCCGTACCTGGCTCGTGGGCTGCATCCACCAAAGCACAGACCTGGACTTGCAGAGGAGGGTATATTGTTTGTTTGTTTGAGGATTGTGATTTCTCCGGTTTGTTCATTTGCATGAGTGGCTGAATAATGTAATAGAGACTTCAGAAGTAAGGAAAATGACTGTCACTGAAATGTCTTAGTTTACTTTTATTTGAACTAAACGAAAAACAAATGTTTAATAGTAAGGCTATTGAGTGCTGATCATTTGCCAGGAACTGCTTCTGAGCTTTTCACATATAATAACTCATTTTATCCTCCCCCTGCCCCAACAAATTGTGTGGCTTTAGTTGGCCTTGGTGAGGTATGAAAAGGAAACAAATCAGTGACCTTTTTCTGCAGGCTGGTCAGATGTTTGAGATAACATTCCTTGGCGTTCTTTTTTTTGTTTTTGAGACGGAGTCTCGCTTTTGTCGCCCAAGCTGGAGAGCAGTGGTGCGATCTCTGCTTCCCTGGTTCAGGCAGTTCTGCTTCAGCTACCTGAGTAGCTGAGATTACAGACACGTGCCACCATGCTTAGCTAATTTTTGTATTTTTAGTAGAGACGGGGTTTCGCCATGTTGACCATGCTGGTCTCGAACTCCTAACCCCAGGTGATCCGCCCGCCTCGGCCTGCTAAAGGGCTAGGATTACAGGACTGAGCCACCTTGCCCGGCCCATTCTGTAGCATTCTTGGTGGAAGTGGTGATTTTGTTGAAAGCTGCTTCTCAGTTGCTCTGGAGTACAGGTGGGAGGGTGAACTTTGGCTTTTCCAAAGGATTAGGGAAAGACTTTAAAGATCTGCACCAGCAGTGTCCAATCTTTTGGCTTCCATGGGCCACAATGTAAGAAGAAGAATTATCTTGGGCCACAAATAAAATACACTAACACTAATGATAGCTAATGATCTAACAAAAATGCAAAAAAATCTCATTATGTTTTAATAAAATTTATGAATTTGTCTTGGGCCACATTTAAAGCCATCCTGGGCTATATGTGGCCCATAGGCCATGGATTGGACAAGCTTTATCTAGATCTTTCTGAACTACTCATCTGCCTCCCCAGCCCCCACCTCCAGCCCACACATTCCGAATTCTCCACACATTGGTTGTCTGGCCTCTGCTTAAACAGCTGAGTACCTGCCTTTTGCGAAACTACCCTTTGAGGGGAGATTTATAGCACCTTGTGGTATAGTATATGATATTTGGCTAGTAAAATGTGATCATTTAATATTTTTCAGTCTTTATTGAGCACCCACCCACAGGGTTGCAGGAATTTAGGAGGTTCTGTGGCAAAACAAGAATAGGGTATTTGCATTTGACTTGTTCTCAGGCTTGAGGGACAGACAGGTAAGGCAGGTGTTCTGGTGGGCACTGCTGGAGACCACACAGGATGTTTCCATAGCCCACAGGACGGTCTGATTTAGCCTTGAGGAGCAAGGAAAGTTTTGAGGGAAGTTGGCCTCTGAGTACATTAATGGTGAATGCATACTGTTATATAAAGCTCATAATGTTACAGCCTCTGATACTTAACACAAATAGAAAGGTTAAGGAATTTTCGAGATAAAAGAACAAAAATGCTATCTAAAAATGATGATAGACTGAATCAACAAAACGCAGGAAATTTGAATATTTGGTACTGGTTTGAGCCTTTCATTCTTTTAATTTTGTTTATGTTTTTCACTTCCTTGTTTTTTAGAGACTGGGTCACGCTGTGGTGCCTGGCTACCTTAGAACTCCTGGGCTCAAGTAATCCTCCTGCTTCAGCCTTCCACGTAGTTGTGACGGAGCATATACCACCATGCCTGGCTCCCATTCAGTTAACTTTAAAGAAATCTAGTGCACTCTGTCACCCAGGCAGGACTGCAGTGGCACGATCTCAGCTCGCTGCAACCTCCGCCTCCGTGCCTCAGCCCCCTGATGAGCTGGGATTACTGGCATTCTCCACCATACCTGGCTAATTTTTGTATTTTTAGTAGAAACATGGTTTTGTCATGTTGGCCAGGCTAGTCTCGAACTCCTGACCTCAAGTGATCTGCCTGCCTCAGCCTCCCAAAGTGCTGGGATTACAGGCATAACCCACCACCCCCAGCCTCCAATGCTTTTATACAAAGGAATAAATAGAGTGCTTATTAAAGTGCTCTGGATCACACATTTACAAACGCACGCAGGCACATGCATAGACACCAGTACACACAGTTTAGGTAACATAAATGTGTGTGGCTGTCATTAAGTGCTACATTTTCCTGAGCTTGTAACCTTCCCCTTACTAACTTGTCTCCACATTGTGACCACCTGAAAAATGCTACCTACACACTGCAGTGATACATTCTTTAGTCCAAGTAGAATTGGATCAAAGGAGTTACTGGGTTCATTGTCTTGGACTGAAGCTCTCTAAAGAGCAGAGTTTCTGTGATGTTCAGGTAGCTTACTGTTATCCTGTAAGATCCATTTTTCTATTTCTTTGCCCCTCCTTCTCAATATTCACACAGTTTTCACAGGACCAGTTCAAGTGTGAAGCCAGGATCTCATCTTTTAACAGAGTGGCATTCCACACAGTCCAAGGCATGATTCTTTGTGTCTAGGTTGCTCCATTTAGCTTCAAAGACAGCGTGATGATTTATGGTCCATGTGTATCAGGGAAGACTCAGAGGAGAGCTAGAAATGTGATGGTTGGATTAACTCAATTCTTTCCAGGTGCACCCTTTCCTCCCCACTCTTGGTTGTTCTGCAGATATTCCAAGTAATTCCAGCTTCATTTGGAAGGCTTCTCTCTCAGTAGTCTGCTGTCTAGGTAGTTCTCGAATTTCAACAGATAGACGCACAGACACAAAAATCTGCTTTTTAGTTACTTTTACTTTTTGTGACTTTTTAGTGACTTGTATTTTGTGTGCCTGATCTGGTTCAACATCTGGAAAAGGATTGGTAGAAAAGAATATTGTCAGTGCGAAGGGAAAGGAACAGGTAAAACAATGTGAACTAAAGGCCTGGCATAGTGGCTCACACTTGTAATCCCAGCACTTTGGGAGGCCAAGGTAGGAGGATTGCTTGAGGTCAGGAGTTTGAGACCAGCCTAGGCAACAGAGCGAGAGCCTGTCTCTACCAAAAACAAAAACAAAAAAAGCCCCCAAATTAGTCAGGCATGGTGGCACATGTCTGTAGGCCCAGCTCCTCGGGAGGCTGAGGCTGGAGGATTGCTTGGGCCCTGGAGGTTGAGGCTGCCATGAGCTATGACTACACCACTGCCCTCCAGCCTAAAAAGCTTGATTATGTCTTAGTTGAAGCTATCCTTAAAGAATTTATAAATAGAGGCCGGGTGCGGTGGCTCACGCCTGTAATCCCAGCACTTTGGGAGGCTGTAGGCCGAGGCGGGCGGATCACCTGAGGTCAGGAGTTCAAGACCAGCCTGGCCAACAAGTTGAAACCCCATCTCAAAAAAAAAAAAAAAAAAAAAAAATTTATAAGTGGTTGCGAGCATTTCTGAAAATCATAGAGGTATGGTTTCTGTGGTTCCTGGTTACTTTATCCAGTAAAGTAACATGACAGCTTCTTTTATGGATAGTCACTAGATTGTAAACCTTTGCAACCTGGGACTGTTGCATTCATCATCTTCACATTCCAACTGCGCAAAGCACAGTTTTATTTGTTTGTTTCATTGTTTCCCCTTTCAACTATAGTTTTCACTTGTAAATGATCAAATTATAGAAGCTTAAAAGATAGTTAAGGATTTTGGGTACTGTGATTTTCTAGCTCATAAAATAAGGATGGAGGAGCAGTGATCAGTTGTGATAACTGACTATTATGGCAGAAGGAAAAAAGGCACAGAGAAAAGAGATAGAAGACAAACCTATCTGGCTGGCATCCCAAGTCCAGAGACTCCATCTGGGAGCCCATGGCTCAGATCATACCCCAGGTAATCATGAACTGTGGGAGTTAACAGACCTGTAGGAACACCTTCTCCAGTCTGCAGCTGCCACAGAGGGTTGCAGATCGCGTGCTAGGTGTGCATAGGAGACTTGAGTATGTCCCTGGAGGGACACTCTGCTGCAGTCACTTTACTTACAGAGCTGGAGAGGCCCTAAATGGTGTCAGAGTCCACAATGCAAAGCAGTAATTATGTTAAAGAATCTGACACCTCAAGAATCAACAAGTTTTTTCTGGGGGCGGGGAGGGGCTTAAATATGAATGCCAATTGAGGCATTCATATTTATAGGAGCAAAGCTCTTTTAGATATTAAACACCCTCATCAGAAGAAAATGAGAAGCGAATTCCTGATATCAGGAAATAGCAGCAAATTTTTGCAGAATGCTTACGCCTGGCACAGCAATCCTAAGAATGTTGTTCAGTTTTAAAGCTTTTCCTCTCCTACTGAGCTGAATGTAGCTTGTCGTTCATTTATTTAACAAATATTTGAGTGCCTACTGTGAGCTAAGCACTTTCTTGGTGTTGGGAGTAAAGCAGCAAGCAAAGCATATCCCTAGGCTTTGGAGAGTTGGACAGTAAACACCTGATGAAGTATCCGATAGTCACAGAGCCGGGAGGATAGGAGATGGGTACTGTTGTAGATAATGTGCCCGGGAATGGGGGATGTTTTGCAGAGAGCTGACTTGAGGGAGAAGGCATTCAGGTGAGGGCACAGGGGTGCTTGTAGACCCTGATGTAGAAGTGTGCCTGGCCTGGTTACGGAAGTGAACTCTAAAAGGACCACTGGGCAGAAGTGGAAGAGCTCGGGGAGGGAAGTGGGGCTGAGGGTGACCAGAGGCGAGGCCATGCAAGGCCTCTTAGCTTTCTCAGTGGTCTCCTCTTCATCTGTTTTGGAGCTTGCTTGCTTATACGGCAACGTTAGTTCTAGTGTAATGAATATTAGTGGGAAAATAGAAAGTGCTATATAAAACTTACTTCTGGAAACTGAAGGGTTCTTGCTTAGACCTCAGCTATGGATGGGTGGTAGGTAAAAGGCCCTTTCCTCACTCCCTGAGCTGCGCTCTGAGATGAGCGTTCTATATTCATGTGGTAGAGAATTCACTGAAACTTGAATACTTGCCATTACGTGAGGCAGAAGTATATAGTCTATGAAAGGGTGTTGACATATCGTCACATACCATGAGCTGCTTAATCTGGGAGTATTTGTAAAAGTGTCATCTGGTGTGAAGGCTGCTATTTAACTATCTTTAAAAAATACTGGAAAAGACAATTTGCTTACACATTTTAGGGTTTTGTTGTAAGTCTGTTTTTGTGGAAATGATTTGTGTTCAGTAGCATTTTTTTCCCCACAGCTCTCATATGGCATTGTTTTGACTTGTTTGGAAGATAATTTGCTTGGCTTAAAGGGAATTATTCAAATAATCTGAGAAGTTTTAAGCATTACATTAGCTAGAAATTAGAAGTTACTGCCTTTACTGAAAAGTCCATTATTCATTCATTCATTCATCCATTTGTACAACAAAAATTGATTCAGCATGTAATGTATAGCAGACAGTGTGGTGAGGATACAGCAAATATAACAGATATGGCTTGATTAGTCTTGCTAGGTAGCAGGAGACTTATGCATACACATACACTTTAATTATGGTAAGGGCCAAAACTCGTTGAAAAAGTGTAGCGATAGGGAATTTGGAATGGGCAGGGGAGCTGTGTAGGATAGTTAGATGAAACATTTTTAAGAAAGTAACACTTGTAAGGTTTGCTTCTGAGGATAAAACGAAGAAACTGAGGCCAGCACTAAAATAATTCAATGCAAGGGAATTTATTCAGGCTCCCGGCTGAGGTTTTGCGGTCCGGACAGGAGGGGCCAGGGAAGTCGCACGGACTCCTCTTAGACCGGGGGGTTTTATAGGGAGTGAAATAGCTCGATTGGTTGTGGGAGAGCAAGACTGCTATTGGGTAGGTTACAAGCCTTGACCTAGGACTTGGCTTGTTGTTGGTTGGAATTACTTGCCTGCTATTGGTTGTTAAGACTCGACTGCTATTGGTTATTAAGAAGCTATGGTTGCAGCACCTTGTTTGCATACTGGGCTCTTTAAGGGAAGACCAGGCTGTGCGAGCAAGGTAGAAGGGAACATGCCGGAGCATGTCTGAGCTTGCTCGGGGCTTTTAAAAGGAAAAACGGGGCGGGGGTGCGTCTGAGCTCCCAGCCAGGCAATTGGCCTTACAACACTTAAGATGAGGCCTA
>CAUYQU010095536.1:0-43267 GCA_963574635.1 Cheracebus regulus
GTCACCATATTGATGCCGAACTTAGTGCGGACACCCGATCGGCATAGCGCACTACAGCCCAGAACTCCTGGACTCAAGAGATCCTCCAGCCTCAGCCTCCCGAATAGCTGGGACTACAGGCACGCGCCACCGCGCCCGGCCAGCCTGTGTCTCATAAATGCTTGGGGTTTTGTTCTGATGGGGCAGCCAGTTGGGCCCTGAGAAGCCAGTCCCTGTAGTTACTCTGACATTGAAAGTGTCCTTACTGAGAAACTAACCTAGAGATCAGTCCTAGTAAGCAGAAGAGGACCTCTCTCCACCCATTCTCTTGGTGTGGACTTGGAAGAGAGTAAGTGTTTAGAGGGCGTTCCTAGCCCTGGGTGCCAGCTAGGAGATACGATGGGGTGGCTCTGGGATCTGGGAGGTAGGATCACAGCTTGTCGGCCGTGATCCTTATAACTCCTTATAACCAACTAAGCTTACAGTTGGGCTCCTTATAACCTGGGAGCCCATATAACCAACTGAGGGCTCCTTATAACCAGGTATGCTTTTATCTCTTTAGCATTCTTGAGGATTTTATTGCATCCGAACATTCCAGCCTCTCCTTAGCTGTGCTGTAAAGCCAGGGAGGAAAGATGGGGAGATGCGCTGGGAACATGCATGTGGGGAGCTGGCTGCTGTGGCCGGGGAAGGTCACAGCAAGAGATCCCCTGAGGAAAGGGGCATCTTGGGGCAGGAGCAGAAGATGGTTGAAAGGCCTTCTACTGACCATCTTGAATGTTTTTGTTTGTTTGTTTTTGAGACAGAGTCTCACTCTGTCGCCGAGGCTGGAGTGGAATGGTGAGGTCTTGGCTCACTGCAACCTCTGCCTCCCAGGTTCAAGCGATTCTCCTGCCTCAGCCTCTCATTGGCTAATTTTATATTTTTAGTAGAGACAGGTTTCAACATATTGGTCAGGCTGGACTCCTGACCTCAGGTGATCTGCCCACCTTCCAAAGTGCTGGGATTATAGGAGTGAGCATCCACCCACCGCCCACCTCAAAAGCTGTTAAGTGTTACTTTTGTTGAGGAAGCCAGAAATTTCCTCCCACCCCAATTAAGGAGATTTTGGCATCATATAACATGTAGGAGTTTTGAGTAGTTTTTTGTTTCTACTTACCATTTACTTTTTTTTTTTTTTTCCTGAAACATGTGTATCAAGCATCTACTGAATGCCAGTCACTGAGGACCAAGATAGGGAGACACAGGACATGCTCACCAGAGGTTCAGTGACCCCCTGATCTCGGGGCTCCAGGGTCACAGGTTCCTCCCTCTGTAGGGATGCCTACAAGCATCCCCTCCATCCCCATCCCCTACTATTTGAATACAATGGAAATACCTTGTATAGTAGTTCTCAAAGTCTAGCCTTCATCAGAATCCCCCGAGGACTTGCTAGAAAAACACAAAGAAGCTGGGCCCACCCTGTTTCTGATCTAGCAGGTCTAGGGTGGGGCTTGAGAATGTGCATTTCAAATCAATTTCCAGGTGTTTCTGATCCTGATGATCCAATAAAAAACCATTGACTTACAGTATCTTAGCAGTCCACATTACCTTTTATAAATGCCTTTGAAATGGCTGCATTTTATTACCATAGCATGCTTGGGAGACTTCAGGCCCACAAGCATACCCCTTACCTTTTACTGAGGGGAAAATGGAAGGATAGAGAGATTTCATGATCTCATGACTTCATCACAATTTATAGCTATACTCCTTGGAATCTGGCTTTTTCGTGACTGCTTCCTTCACTCGAATGTGAATTTCTTTTTTTTTTCTTTCTTTCTTTCTTTTTTTTTTTTTTTGAGATGGAGTCTCACTCTGAAGCCTAGGCTGGAATGGAATGGAATGGCTCCATCTCGGCTCACTGCAACCTCTGCCTCCTGGGTTCTCCTGCCTTAGCCTCCCAAGTAGCTGGGATTATAGGCATGAGCCATCGTGCTTGGCTAATTTTTGTATTTTTAGTAGAGATAAGGTTTCACCATGTTGGCCAGGCTGGTCTCGAACTCCTGACCTCAGGTGATCCACCTGCCTCGGCCTCCCAAAGTGCTAAGATTACAGGCATGAGCCACCATGCCCAGCCTCAAATATGAATTTCAAGAGAGCAGAGGTCATGCTGTGTTGTTCACTCTGTTTCCCAAATGTTTAGGACAATGCCTGGCACATAGTAGGTGCTCAACAAATATTTTTAAAATGACTGAATTGACGTATTCCTGAAATCACAGGGCTAGCTGGTAGCAGAGCTGGGACTGAGTCCCAGATCTCCTGACTTTTAGAAGTGTATTTTCCCACTAGTGGCCCTTCATCTGTCCCCCAGAGCAGGACCTAAGTGCCATTTGGGGCCAGGGGTCCAGAGCTTGGAGGAGAATGACACGGTGAGATCCAGTAGGATCACACTGTCTACGCTCCCCCTAGCCTTACTCCATGTCCAGTATAGGCTAGATCCATGTTCCTGTTCAGAACTGTAACCCGGGCAGGGGAAAGAGCTTGTCTCAGAATTTGCCCTCCCTGCCTCTTTGGTTGCCTTCTGCTTGTTCAATTTCCAAATCTATAAAACAGGTAGGTACAATAGTACCCTACCTGGGCTGGGTGTGGTGGCTCACACCTGTCATCCCAGCAGTTTGGGAGGCAGAGGAGAGCAGATCTCCTTAGGTCAGGACTTTGAGACCAGCCTGGCCAACATAATGAAACCTGTCTCTACTAAAAAGAAATACAAACAAATTAGCCGTACGTGGTGGCGCACGTCTGTAATCCCAGCTACTCCGGATGCTGAGGCTGATAATCTCTTGTACCTGAAAGGCAGAGGTTGCAGTGAGCCGAGATCATGCCACTGCACTCCAGCCTTGGAGGCTAAATGAGACTCCATCTCAAAAAAAAAAAACAAAAAAAAAGAAAAGAAAAGAAAAAAAATAGTACCCTACCTTATAAAGGTTTCTGTGAGAATCAAACAAATGAATTCAGCCAGTAGCTAACATGTATACAGTGTTTCTCATGTGCCAGATGTTATTCTAATGACTTACATAGATGAACTCATTTCATCTTTTTTTAAGTTGGTGTCTTGCTATTGCAAGGCTGGAGTGCAGTGGTTATTCATAGGTGAGATCACAGCACACTACAGTCTCAAACTACTGGCCTTAAAGGATCCTCCTGCCTCAGCCTCTCAAGTAGCTGGGACTACAGGTGTATGCCACCACGCCTGGCATCATTTAATCTTACTTATTTATTTTGAGGCAGGGTCTTGCTTTGTTGCCCAGGCTGGTGTGCAATGCCACAATCATGGCTCACTGCAGCCTTGATCTCCTGGGCTCAGGTGATCCTCCCACCTCAGTTTCCTGAGTTGATGGGATTATAGCTATGCACCAGTTGTGCCCAGCTAATTTTTGTATTTTTTTGTAGACACAGGGTCTTGCCATGTTGCCCAGGCTGGTCTTGAACTCCTGAGCTCAAGTGAGGCTCCTGCCTCGGCCTCCCAAAGTGCTGGGATTACAGGGGAGAGTCACCTCGCCCAACATTTAATCATAATCTTCACAACAAGCCTGTTGTTATCTTCACATTACAGATGAGGCAACCGAGGGACAGAGGTTACATACTTGACCAAAGTCACATACACAGCTAGTAAATGGCAGAGCCAGGGGTTAAATACAGGCTGTCTGATTCCAGAGTGTGCTCTTGGCTGGAGAATGCATGGCGCATGGAATCTGCTCAGTACAACATTCGCTCGTATTTTTTTCATGGGTGGTGCTTCCACACCAGCCCAGATGACCTCAGTGCCACCTCAGTGCCTCCCTTCCACCCTGTCCCAACTAAGTACCTTTCTGTAGCCAGCACTGGGGAAACTCCCAGGGAGAGAAATGGGGAATTCCTGGGATCATGGAGAGACACTCCCAAGGGCTAGGAGAGTCTTCCATCTCTGCCTGGCAGGCTTCTGAATAGGGGAGATGCCTCCAGCTTGGTCTAGTGAGAGGAATCTTCCTAAAGTAGAAAGAACTAGAAGTAGGAGAAAAGTACTTTTGGGGGATCCACAATGGGCACCCTCCAGAGGGCTGGAGGGGAAGAGTAGCACGTCCCCCATCCCTTTAGTCTCAGCCCCTGGGGACCCACCCTGTCCCCTGTCATCTCTTTTCAGATGGCCTCCTCAGACAGCCACAGAACGTCTATGGGCAGGACAAGGGCAGAGTGGGATTGGTTAGGGTCAGATGGGGTGAAGGTCTGAGGCCAGGCCCTTAAGTTCCATCAGTGGACATTTGGTTCCACCTAGTGGCCTCTGACATTCCAACCATCCTCACAGAGACTGGAACAAGGGGCACCCTTTCAGGTATTCAGTGTTTATTGAGCATCCACTCTGCGTGAGGCAAAATATAAGGTTCGACGGAGGCGTATTCATGAGCATAAAGAGGCCAGGCGCGGTGGCTCATGCCTGTAATCCCACTGAAGTGGACGGATTGCTTGAGCCCAGGAGTTCTAGACCAACCTGGGCAATAGAGGGAGATCCTATCTCTACCAAAAAAAAAAAAAAAAAAAAAAAAAAAAAAAGCTGGGCATGGTGGCATGTGTGGGCCCAGCTACTTGGGAGGCTGAGGTGGGAAGATCAATTGAGCCCAGGAGGAGCTGAGGCTGCAGTGAGCCTAGATCCTGTTGCTGTACTCCAGTCTGGGTGACACAGCAAGACCCCGTCTCTAAAATAAAATAAAATAAGGAGCAGAAAAAAAAAAAAAGCTGGGTGGAGGGAGAAAAAAAAAAGAAGAAAAAAGAAAAAATAAGAAGCAGAAGGTCAGGCAGGCTGGTGTGCACCTGTAGTCCCAGCTTGGGAGGCTGAGGTGGAAGGACTGCTTGATCCCAGGAATTCAAGGCTGCAGTGGGTATGATCATGTCACTTCGCTCTAGCCTTGGCAATAGAGCAGGACTCTGTCTCTTAATTTTTTTTTTTTTTTTAAAGAACAGAGAACTAACATTTACTCTGCTCTCCACGTACCAGCCCTGGGCTGGGTCTACACTGTGTTGGCACGTGCCTGTGGAGCACTGAGGATCCCACAGCAGGGACAGGACTACCGAGTGCCTGGCCTGGTCACTTGGCTTCTCAGGACTTGTTTCCACTCCTGAAAAATAAGAAGGTTGGTGTGAATTTTCTCTAGCATCTCTTCCTATGTTAAAATTCTGTGAAGTCACACAAAGGAGTGGTTAAGAGTTTCAGCCTTGGGCTGGGTGAGGTGGCTCACGCCTGTAATCCCAGAACTTTGGGAGGCTGAGGCGGGTAAATCACTTGAGCTCAGGAATTTGAGAGCAGCCTGGGCAACATGGCAAAAACTCTGTCTCACTAAAAATACAAAAATTAGCCAGGTGTGGTGGTGCATGTCTGTGGTCCCAGCTACCCAGGAGGATTGTTTGAGCCTAGGAGGCAGAGGTTGCAGTGAGCCTAGATCATGCCACTGCACTCTAATCTGGATGATAGAGCCAGACCCTGTCTCAAAAAAAAAAGTTTCAGCTTTGGGGTTGAACAAACCTACATTTGGATCCCAGCTGTCATTCACTTGGGAAAGTTGCCTTACCTTTTAGAGTCTCGGGTAATAATATAAAGATTAAGTGACAATTATAGCAAGCATTTAGCACAGAGTGTGGTGCTTGGTGAGTGGTGATGCTGGAGACGATGGATGATTCTAGTTACCCAAATACTCAAAAGCCACACCACAAGGCAGAAGGTGGTAGGTTTCCTCCCTCCCTCCCTCCCTTCTTTCTTTCTTCCCTTCCTCTCTTCCTCCCTTCCTTCCTTTTTTTTTTTTTAAATAAATTTTTTTAATAAATGGAGACAAGGTTTCACTATGTTGGTCAGGCTGGTCTTGAACTCCTGACCTCAAGTGATCCACCTGCCTCAGCCTCCCAAACTGCTGGGATTACAGGCGTGAGCCACCGCACCCGGCCCCTTCCTTTCTTTTTCTTTCTTTCTCCTTTCCTTTCTTCCTCCCCTCCCCTCCCCTCCTCTTCCCTCCCCTCTCCTTTCTTGATGGAGTCTTGCTGTTGCCCAAGCTGCAGTGCAGTGGCGTGATCTCAGGTCACTGCACCCTCCACCACCGAGGTTCAAGCAATTCTCCTGCCTCAGCCTCCTGACTAGCTGGGATTACAGGTATGTGTCACCACGCCTGGCTTTTTTTTTTTTTTTTTTGTATTTTTAGTGGAGACGGGGTTTCACCATGTTGGCCAGGCTGGCCTTGAACTCCTGACCTTGTGATCTGCCTAAAGTGCTGGGATTACTGGCATGAGCCACCGCACCCAGGCTTTTTTTTTTTTTGAGACAGAGTCTTGGTCTGTTGCCCAGGCTGGAGTGCAGTGGCATGATCTCGGCTCACTGCAACCTCTGCCTCCTGGGTTCAAGCAATTCCAGTGCCTTGGTCTCCCTAGTAGCTGGGATTACAGGTGGGCACCACCACCTCCATCTGATTTTTGTATTTTTAGTAGAGATGAGGTTTCTCCATGTTAGTCAGGCTAGTCTCAAACTCCCTATCTCAGGTGGTCCGCCCACCTTGGGCTTTCAAAGTGCTGGGATTACAGGCGTGAGCCACTGCTCCTGGCCCGCATCACCCACTTTCGCATCACCCAGCCTTTGTATGTGCTCTGTCTTCTGCCTGGAGCACCCTCCCTTCCCATAGTTTGTCAGGCAAGCTCACAGCCATTTCTCGGGATCCATTCAAATGTCACCTCACTTGGGAGGGCTTCCAGATCCCCCCAGATTCCCCTGGGTTCCCTCAACATCATGACTCTTGCCTTTCGTAGCATCTATCAAGTTGAATTTACACATGTATTTCCTTCTCTGTACCGAAAGCTCATTGGTGGCAGAGATCTACATTTTTGTATTTTTTTTTGTCAGAATCTTGCTCTGTTGCCCAGGCTGGAGTGCAATGGTGCGATCTCAGCTCACTGCAACCTCTGACTCCTGGGTTCAAGTGATACTCTTGCCTCAGCCTCCCAAGTAGCTGAGATTACAGGTGCCTGCCACCACCCTTGGCTAAGTTTTATATTTTTACTAGAGATGGGGTTTCCCCATGTTGGCCAGGCTGGTCTCAAACTCCTGACCCTGCAATCCGCCCTCCTCAGCCTCCCAAAGTGCTGAGATTACAGGCATGCGCCCCCACGCCCGGCTACATTTTTGTATTCTGAATGTCTGGAACACAGCACGTAGTGGGTAAAGATGTGTTACTGCAAATGTCCATAGATCTTGTGTCTGGCTCAGAATATGGTGTTTTAGGCTGGGTGCAGTGGCTCATGTTTGTAATCCCAACACTTTGGGAGGTCGAGGCAGGCAGATCACCTAAGGTCAGGAGTTTGAGACTACCCTAGCCAACATGGTGAAACACCATCTCTACTAAAAATATAAAATTAGCTGGGCATGGTGGCAGGTGCCTGTAATCCTAGCTACTGAGGAGGCTGAGGCAGGAGAATCACTAGAACTCGGGAGACAGAGGTTGCAGTGAGCTGAGATAGCGCCATTGCACTCCAGCCTGGGCGACAAGAGTGAAACTCTGTCTCGAAAAAAAGAAAAAAGAAAAAAAAAATTAGAAGGCTCTGGAGTCACATCTGGGTTCTGAGCCTTGCTCTGCCTCGTATCAACTGTGCAGTAAGTGACCGGCTTCTACAAACCTCAGATCTGTATCTGAGATTAGTCGAGTGTTAATCGATAAAGCAGCTGAGTGTGAGGACTTAGTAAGTGTTCAATAAGTGACAGTGGTGGTTATTGCAGAGTTTTGAATGGAGGAGCTGCCTTAGAATCAGGAGACCTGTGCCCCAGTTCCCATTCTGCCCCACCTCCCTGTGTCATCCTAGGCAGGCCACATTTCCTTCTTGGTCTCAGGGGACTGGTGCAGGTGCCCTCTTAGGCCCCCACAGCCTGACAAGCTATGGGGCCCGAGAAGGGGCGTCGTGGAGGATGAGACGTGTGAGGGCAGCAAAGAGTGCTGTGTGTCCAGCAGAGGGCCCTGCCCGGGCCCAGGGACGGAGGCTGGGAGGGAGGGCGGGTGATGCCAGACGCCTGACTGGAGGCGGACCCAGCCGGCCAGCTGCCTTTCTGGAGCCCAGCTCTTGGGACCCCTGCACTCACCTGCTCTTCCCGGGGTGGCTGCCTCCTGCTCGTCCAGCCATGCTGTGGCCGTGGCCCCTGGCTGTCTCTCTTGCTGTGATTTTGGCTGTGGGGCCAAGCAGTGTCTCTGGGGGTGCCTCCCTGCACCTGGGGAGGCACAGAGCCGAGACCCCGGAACAGCAGAGCCGATCCAAGAGGGGCACTGAGGATGAGGAGGGCAAGGGCGTGCAGCAGTATGTGCCTGAGGAGAGGGCAGAGTACCCCCGGCCCATTCACCCTGCTGGCCTGCAGCCCACCAAGCCCTTGGTGGCCACCAGCCCTAACCCCGACAAGGATGGGGGCATCCCAGGCAGCAGGCAGGAGCTGAGGGGCAATCTGACGGGGGCACCAGGACAGAGGCTGCAGATCCAGAACCCCCTATATCCGGTGACCGAGAGCTCCTACAGTGCCTACGCCATCATGCTCCTGGCGCTGGTGGTGTTTGCAGTGGGCATAGTGGGCAATCTGTCGGTCATGTGCATTGTGTGGCACAGCTACTACCTGAAGAGCGCCTGGAACTCCATCCTCGCCAGCCTGGCCCTCTGGGATTTTCTGGTCCTCTTTTTCTGCCTCCCTATTGTCATCTTCAATGAGATCACCAAGCAGAGGCTACTGGGTGATGTTTCCTGTCGGGCCGTGCCTTTCATGGAGGTGAGTGTGTGTGCTGCTTGAGCTCAGCTGGGAGGCTGCCATCCAGGGAAGGGGTTCAAAGTCTCCGTCAGGCCCTTGGAAGTGGAATTTCTGGTTGTGCAAAACCCCAGAGCGCTGGAGCTCTGATTTGCTTCTCCCCTACCTTGGAGAAAGAGACAAATACAGTATTGGTTTCTGGTTGCTCTCAGAACTAAGCAGGCCAGGGTGACTGCCGGGTGTGTGCGGCCCCTGAGTTCCAGCCCCAGCCTGATCTCCTGCTTCGGGAGCAACCTCAAGACAGGTCTCCCCAACTTTCTCCAGACCCAAAGCTGCCCTCCCTTTCCTCAGCCCTCCTCCCCTGCCCCATCCGAGATCCCGCTGTCCTTTTTGCAACTCCTCTTCCTCCCTCTGTACCCTCTGCTGCTGCCTGCTCCCACAGCCCCCTTCACTGCTCCTCAGTCTCCTGCCTCCCGAAGGAGTGCCTGAAAGGAGAGCCAAATTTCCCACACAGCCCTCTGGATCAAGTCAGCATCCACTCCCTGAGAATACAAGAACCAGAAGCAAACGACCCCTCTGTCCTTCCCTCCCTGCTGGGATTCCTCACCGTTGTCATTTCCACCAGGAACCTCCTAGATCCTCTCTGAAAGGGAGTACCTGGCTCTGGGCACTGGGGCTATAGGGGGCTCTAATCTCAGCTCTGCTGCTGACACACTGGGCATCACTGGGCAGGTTGCATTACCTCTCCAATTTCTTTATTTCCCAACCGAGGGGGTAATCCAGAAGGTCCTTCCAGCTGGCCTGTACCACAGTTCTAAAGTATATCACTATGCCCTCACTTCTGGGAGCTTCTTTTTTTTTGTTTTGTTTTTTAACTTAAAAAAAATTTTTTTAAGCTGAGGTTTCACCATGATGGCCAGGCTGGTCGTGAACTCCTGACCTCAGGTGATCCACCCGCCTCGGCCTCCCAAAGTGCTAGGATTACAGGCATGAGCCACCATGCCCGGCCACTTCTGGGAGCTTCTACGATAAGTCCATGGATGTCAAAGGATATGTAGCACATAGAGAGACAACTTAAAACACTGCAGAAACTTACCAATATGTGCATTTATGCAAGACACAGCAAGGCCACTCTCTAAGACAAAATAAGCAAACAGTCTTTGAAATTTTGTCTGCATGGAGGGTAATGGAGTGACTGTGGCCTCCCTGTGAAGCTGGTGTTCCTTTGTGAATGATGCTGCATGACAAGCGGGACATGCCTGGCCAGAGAAGGGCTCAGGATCAGGCAGACGGACACAGGTCCTCTTCCAAGGTCTGTCCCCACCTCACCATGTAACAAAGATGATGTCATAGTTGGATGGACTCTGAGGCTCCGCTGTGGGTATAGTCCTTTCCTGTCCTTGCCAACCCAGGGAGACTGACAGTGGTCCAAAGGTACTCCACCCTGAAAGAAGACCCTGCAACTGGAGAGAGTCTTTGCGACTTAGTTACCGTCTTGTGCTCACGCCCCAGGTGAGCTGTGCGTGCTTCAATGCAGGACCTGAAATTGAGCAGACTGGATTAGAAACTGGGTTTTTGCCATCACTAGCTGCGTGATTTGGTAAATTACTCTAACTGCCTAAATCTCAATTGCCTCATCTGTAAATTGGAGATAATAATAATAAATAATAGCTATCTGGATGAATTCTTAAGGGATTAAATGGGTAATGTCTATAAAGTGCTTAGAATTAAAATCAGTAGATGGTGGTTTTTATTTGGGCATGGTATAGACTAGAAGGGGAAAAGGACAGACACATATGACCTCTTGCTTGCATGTGGCTGGTAGGTCAATGAACACACCTGGCCCTACCTAACTGTGGGTCCCAACATATGTAATATGTCCTCCTGGGCCAGCCCCTCCATACCTCCCGGAGACAGAGATGATCCATAGGCTGGCAGAGTGGATCCTTCCAGGCTGGGTGGTAGGATGGGAGGAGGGAGACAATACTCTTTTTCTTTTTTTAAGATGGAGTCTTACTCTGTCACTGAGGTTGTAATGCAGTGGTGTGATCTGAGCTCATTGCAACCTCCACCTCCCAGGTTCAAACAGTCCTCCCACCTCAACCTCCCAAGTAGCTGCAACCACAGCACGTGCTATCATGCCTGGCTAATTTTTATATTTTTGGTAGAGACAGGGTTTCACCATGTTGCCCAGGCTGGTCGCCAACCCCTGAGCTCAAGCAATCAGCCTGCCTTGGCCTCCCAAAGTGCTGGGATTAAAGGTGTAAGCCACCCGGCGCAGCAACTCCCTTTTATAGGGAGGATCTCAGGATGGCCCTGAGGAGGGATCAGGAGAAGGCAGCGTGGAATAAAACTTGAGATATTTTTGAGATGTAAAAGAGAAGGAGAAGGCCAGGCATGGTGGCTCACGGCTGTAATCCCAGCACTTTGGGAGGCCGAGGCAGGCGGATCATGAGGTCAGGAGATCGAGACCGTCCTGGTCAACATGGTGAAACTCCATTTCTACTAAAAGTACAAAAATTAGCCGGTGTGGTGGCACACACCTGTGGTCCCAGCTACTCAGGAGGCTGAAGCAGGAGAATCTCATGAACCCGGAAGGCAATGTTGCAGTGAGCTGAGATCGTGGCACTACACTCCAGTCTGGGCGACAGAGCAAGACTCTGTCTCAAAAAAAAAAAAAAAAAAAAAAGAGAGAAAGAGAGAGAATGGCGTTTGTACCCAAGCCTGAAGGCTGTGCCTCCGCAGGCCTGAGCTCCCCTGCCAAGAGAGGGGGTTGGGGTTCTCACAAAGGACACTTAGTGGCTGTGCTAAAAGCCGGGAATTGTGTTCCCCCAGCCAGAAGAGGGAAGAATTTGGACAGGAGGGGGATCTGAGCACAATCCCTGAGTGTGGCCCGCAGCGTCTGATGGCCCGGGAGGGTCTCCTCTTCCTTCCTGCTCTTTGGCACTCTCCTCCCCTGCCGCGCGGGCCACTTCCTCTTGGCTCAAGAGGTGGTTTTCCTTGTGCTTGATGAATAGTGTGCGAGCATGGTGGGCACAGGATGCTCGGAGGGGGGCTGCTTCTTCACACAGACAGGCTCTGGGCTTTTCTGGACAGGGCCAGGAGCAGGAGTGTGTGTGTGTGTGTGTGTGTGTGTGTGTGTGCACGTGTGCGTGCACGCATACGCGTGTGCAAGCCATGTTCCCCAAGACCATTCACTCCATCCATGCACATAATAGGGTGCAGGAAGTGAAAGGACCTGCAAAGATCCAGAACTTCTATGTCTTTATCTTGGATCTTCCTTGGAGATGATTTTACAAAGTCTATTAGAGAGCATCAGGGTCTGTGGGAGCCAGGCCATTCATTCCCCAGCCAGAGAGGCAAAGAACACGGGGGAAGGAGGCCAGCACGTGTGTGAACCTCAGCTCCACCATTCGTCAGCAGCGTGGTCCTGAGCAAGTCACTGTTCCTGCCTGAGCCTGAGTTTCAACTGTAAGGTGGTTGATTGGGAATCTGATGACATGTAAGGTGCCTGACCCATAGGAAATGCTCATTAAATGGAGTTGTAACTGTTTTCCTTCCTTCCTTCCATCCTTCCCTCCCACCCTCCCTCCCTCCCTTCCTTCCTTTTTCCTTCCACAGGGTCTCATTCTGTCACCCAGGCTGGAGTGCAGTGTCGCGATCTCTGCTCACCGCAGCCTTGGCCTCCTGGGCTCAAGCCATCCTCCTTCCTCAGCCTCCTGAGTAGTTGGGACTACAGCCATACATCAGCATAATGGGCTATTTTTTTGTGTTTTTAGTAGAGGCTGGGTTCCATTATGTTGCCCAGGCTGGCCTCAAACTCCTGGTCTCAAATGATCTGCTGGCCTTGGCCTCTCAAAGTGCTGGGATTACAGACGTGAGCCACCGCACTCAGCCCATTATCATAATTTCTATGCTTATCACTCAATTCATGGTCTAACTGAGCCAGAAGCCAGGTGTCCTTCCTTGTCCCCATAGGTTTTGACCAAGTGCTTCTCTCTTCCTCCGCGTCCTTGCCCACAGGTCTCCTCTCTGGGAGTCACGACCTTCAGTCTCTGTGCCCTGGGCATCGACCGCTTCCACGTGGCCACCAGCACCCTGCCCAAGGTGAGACCCATCGAGCGGTGCCAATCCATCCTGGCCAAGCTGGCCGTCATCTGGGTGGGCTCCATGACGCTGGCGGTGCCCGAGCTCCTGCTGTGGCAGCTGGCACAGGAGCCTGCCCCCTCCATAGGCACCCTGGACTCGTGCATCATGAAACCCTCAGCCAGCCTGCCCGAGTCCCTGTACTCCCTGGTGATGACCTACCAGAACGCCCGCATGTGGTGGTATTTCGGCTGCTACTTCTGCCTGCCCATCCTCTTCACGGTCACCTGTCAGCTGGTGACGTGGCGGGTGCGAGGCCCTCCAGGGAGGAAGCTGGAGTGCAGGGCGGGCAAGCACGAGCAGTGTGAGGGCCAGCTCAACAGCACCGTGGTGGGCCTGACCGTGGTCTACGCCTTCTGCACCCTCCCGGAGAACGTCTGTAACATCGTGGTGGCCTACCTCTCCACTGAGCTGACCCGCCAGACCCTGGACCTCCTGGGCCTCATCAACCAGTTCTCCGCCTTCTTCAAGGGCGCCATCACCCCGGTGCTGCTCCTCTGCATCTGCAGGCCGCTGGGCCAGGCCTTCCTGGACTGCTGCTGCTGCTGCTGCTGCGAGGAGTGTGGCGGGGCTCCGGAGGCCTCGGCTGCCAGCGGCTCGGACAACAAGCTCAAGACCGAGGTGTCCTCTTCCATCTACTTCCACAAGCCCAGGGAGTCACCTCCGCTCCTGCCCCTGGGCACACCTTGCTGAGGCCTCAGCAGGGGTGGGGCGGGAGGGAGGGGCCGCCATCCGCAGGTGTCTGCTGTTCTTTCCCCATAGGTCTTGCTTTGCTGCCTGTCTTGCTGTCTAGAGATGGACTTGGTTCCTCTTGTCAAGGTTTGGGGGTGTCAAAGCCCCTCCCCACACGGGGCCTTTGCTGTCCCTTGTGGGGCCTCCTTTCCACTGGTGGGTGGTGATGCTTCTAGGTCCTTAGAACTGCCCAGAAACTCTGAGTCCCAGCAGCTGGGAGCCAGAACGTCACCTGCCCTCCCTTGGTTCCAGCCTCTCTTCCCTCTCTCTGCCTTGGAGCCTGACCATACTTTAGATGTGCCCTCCTCACGTATCATCTTCCTATCCCCAACCTGGGGCCCCATCTTGAAACGGGGGCTCCTTGGGGGCCAGCCCAATGTGGCTCAGCACCCTCTTGTTTTTTTTTTTTTTTTGGAGACGGAGTCTTGCTCTGTCACCCAGGCTGGAGTGCAATGGCCCAATCTCAGCTCACTACAACCTCCGCCTCCTGGGTTCAAGCAATTCTCTCACCTCAGCCTCCCAAATAGCTGAGATTACAAGTGTACACCACCACGCCCGGTTAATTTTTTTATTTGTAGAAGAGACGGGGTTTCACCATGTTGGGCAGGCAGGTGTTGAACTCCTGACCTCAGGTGATCCTCCTGCCTCAGCCTCCCAAAGTGCTGGGATTGGAGGTGTGAGCCACCGCGCCTGGCCTCAGCACACTCTTCTATGGACCGGATCTGTTCCAGTCCTGGACGCCTCCTCCTACTGGCGCCTGCTTTTCTTTTGGAGGATTTCTCTCTCCTTTCTCCTCGTTTCTTTGGAATCCCCTGGTTGCCCTGTCCCAAACCCCTGGTTAGGTGCTTTCCCATAGGAGGCCCTTCTTGAGAAACAATAAACTAGGTCGAGCTACCCCTCCGCCCATCCACTTTCTTGTGCCACATCCTGGCAGGGCCCAGATGCACTGGGCCTTCCTGGCCTGGCAGTGCCTTGGGGAATTTCTCCTGACCTGGCCTGTCTGTGGCTGCTGTTCAGCACAGCCCTGTGGCCCTGGGGACTCCAAGGGTTTTATGGCTTTTGAGGGACAGAGAGGATGGAGGGCTTGGGGAGCCGGGGGGCCTAAGTCCTCACTCTGGCCTAAACCCCATGGTCGGTGGGAAGTCAAAAGCCTGCAGAGTATCTCCTCTGGGGCCCTCATCTCTGCTATACCCTCTCTCCACAAAGCCCCTCTTGGAGGGAGTCCAGTGGTCTTCCCTTTGTGAGCCCCAGGGCTTCCCAGCCTTTGTCAGTCTGAGAACTGCTCTTGTTCAGTTTCTTAGAACAGACTGTTTTGCTTGTAGACGGCCCAGCTGCCTGCCCTGGCCTGCCCCCACCCAGCCCCCATCGAACCCCCACTGAACCCCCACCCAGCCCCCACCCAGCCCTCACTGCACCACCCTTCCCTGCAGAGCTCCCCCCATCCCCAGCAGACCCTTCATGAGCTCTGCCTGCGGGGTCTGGCCCTTGAAATCCCACTTACTTCCCCCAGCCCCACATCTGGGCCCTTCCAGAGGGCACCCTTAGCCTTGTGGGTCCCTGAGAAGCTGTCACAGCATCAACCAGAAGTGTGCCTCAGCCAGGCCACCAATCGCGCCCTGCCTGGGAGCTCAGCTTTCCTCAGAACCACTGACCCTGTCTGAAGCTCACTCCTGGGTCCCACCAGACTTCTGCCCACCAGGCCCACCTACAGCATCTACACGGGGCCCCAGGAAGGGTCCCCAGAGCCCAGGGACAGGGAGAGGTGGGGGTTCCGAGTGCCCAGGGCCCCATTCTCTTCTGTCCACCCACCCACACCCCTTGGCCTCAGCCTGCCCTGTACCCAAGCTTCCCTCCCCCTCTCCTGGGGATCTTAACAGCCTTGTTCTCTCTCCCTGGCACCCACCCCCAGGGCGGGTGACGCCGCCAAGAGAGAGGGAGGCCGTTGCTAGGTGATGGCACTGCCATGCGCACTGCCTTTGTGCTGGGGAGTGACACCCACCCATTTCTCAGCAGACCTGTTGCCACGGTGACTGAAGCCCCCAGCTCCGTCTGTAGAGACTTCAGATGGTGGGGGAGCAGGTTGGAGAGGGGACCAAAGGCGGGCCTTTGCTTCAGCTGCGCTGAAGCTCCCGGGAACCGTTTCCTCCACGTTTCCCCAACTCCTTCTCCATGCACGCACCCCCTGGCCTGGAGGCACCAACAGCTTCCTAAGGGATACAGGAAGGGGCCGGGTGAACTGAGGTGAAGTCCAGGACAGGGGTAGAGAGGGCAGGGGAGGCAGACCCCTCAGCATCCTGTCTAGGGGCCTTATCCACAAAGGGTGCCCTCTGCCTCTCCCTCCTGGAGCTGGTTGGCCGGCTCAGAGAGGAAGGGGCAGAGATGGTGGCTTCAAGGCCTGCCACTGCTGCCTCCCAGGGCTGCCAACGTGAACAGCTTGCAGAATCAGTCAGAAGGCCAGCAGCCCTGGGAAAGAGCCACTGTCCCTGCAGCCTGGGCCAGCTGGGGGAACAATGTGGGGTTTGTTGCTTAGGGGTCCCAGGCGTGGGGGGCAGGGTTGGCACATGGTGGGCGATGGACTTGAGCTGGGATGCTCTGAGGTGCCACTGACATGCTCACCCAAGGCAGACTTCAGACCAGCCCTCAGACCCTGATGCCAGGTTACAGGGGTGGGGGGAGTCCGAGACTACTGGGTCCATCTCCCTGCTCCACTTGCGAGTCACCTTCTCAGCACCTGTCCTAGAAGCTGAGTGCAATTACTTAAACGCAGTCTCAGCTTCCTCCTCTGTAAAATGGGAATAACCTGTCCTTCACAGAGGATTATGGTCATTTGATGAGACAAGATACATCAAGCACCTGAACCTTTTTTCTTCCTCTCCTTTGGGAATTCAATTCCTTTTTTTTTTTTTTTTTTTTTTGGTTTGTTTTTTGAGATGGAGTTTCACTCTGTTGCCCAGGCTGGAGTGCAGTGGTGCGATCTCCGCTGACTGCAACCTTTGCTCCCAGGTTCAAGCAATTCTTCTGCCTCAGCCTCCTGAATAGCTGGGATTACAGGTATGTGCCACCATGCCAGGCTAATTTTTGTATTTTCAGTAGAGACAGGGTTTCACCATGTTGGTCAGGCTGGTCTCGAACTCCTGACCTCATTATCCACCTGCCTTGGCCTCCCAAAGTGCTGGGATTACAGGCATAAGCCACCATGCCCAGCAAGGAATTCAATTCTCTAGTGTTATGGAGCAGGCTTGGCCAGAGGAATTTTTTTTTTTTTTTTTTTTTGAGACAAAGTCTCACTCTATCACCAGGCTGGAGTGCCGTGGCAAGATCTTGGCTCACTGCAACCTCTGCCTTCTGGGTTCAAGTGATTCTCCTGCCTCAGCCTCCTGAGTAGCTGGAACTACAGGCACATGCCACCACTCCCAGCTAATTTTTTTGTATGTTTAGTAGAGACGGGGTTTCACCATGTTGGCTAGGATGGTCTCAATCTCTTGACCTCATGATCTGCCTGCTTCGGCCTCCCAAAGTGCTGGGATTACAGCATGAGCCACCTCACCCAGCCGGCGAGGGGATTCTTAAATGCAACCAGGTTTCAGCATCAAAGGGCCCCAAACATGACAATTTACTTATATTTATGATCTGTTCCCTGTTCAACTTTAATGGTTTTTTTTCTTTAAGAATTGGGAAGTCTCACTATGTTGCCCAAGCTGGCTTTGAACTCCTGGGCTCAAGCAGTCCTGCTTCAGCCTCCTGAGTAGCTGGGACTACAGGTGTGTGTACCACCATGCCTGGCTGAACACATTTTTTAATTTTTATTTTTGAGACAGGGTCTTACTCTGTCACTCGAGCTGAGTGCTGTGGTGTGATCACAGCTCATTACAGCCTCTACTTCTTGGGTTCAAGCAATTCTCCTGCCTCAGCTTCCTGAGTAGCTGGGACTACAAGGCCACCACACTTGGATAATTTTTGATTATTTGTAGAGATAGGGTCTCACTATGTTGTCCAGGCTGGTCTTGAACTCTGGGATTCAAGTGATTCACTTACCTAGGCCTCCCAAAGTGCTGGGATTACATGCATGAGCCACTGCACCCAGACCCTGGACAAATTCTTTTTCTTTTTTTTTTTTAATTTTTAAAAAATTCCTTGTCTTTACGGTGGAAAAAGCAGGAAACAGAAAGGGGGTGGAAGTGGAAAGGAAAAGAGAAAAGGATGGGAAAGTGAAAAAGAGAGACTGCTTACCAGAATAGCCGGTGGTGTGCGTCTGTGGGCTGGTCTGGTGACCCCCGGTCAGTAGGTAGATCTCTTCATGGAGGGAGCACAAGAACAGGGACAGGGGTTTGGTCTCCCATAGGAGTTCCCCCGTCCCGGGCTTCCGCACCAAATGTTAAAAACGCACGCTTTGAATGAAGAGACCCCCAAACAGGCTTTGTGTGAGCAACACGGCTGTTTATTCACCGGGGTGCAGGTGGGCTGAGGCTGAAAAGAATATGACCAAATTCTTTAAGTCATATTAGCCCCTGCTGCCTGCGGGCACTGTGGAAGGATGATGCTCGCTTGCTTCCTGGTAACCAGCTCTCTTATCTCAAACCTCAACCCTCAGGGAGGATAACAGGATAACAGGACCTAAGAAGGGCAGCGCAGCCTGGAAACAGCCCCAGAGGAGTGAGATTGCTGGTCCTCTCCCGGGATGCTAGGCCCAGGGCAAACCCAGCCATGCTTGCAGGCAGGAGAGGGCAGGCGACAGAGCCTGGGCCCCTCTTCAACCTCCTTAGCCAGGAGGGTATGTCCCATTTCCTTCAGAGTTGGGAGGCACCCTAGAGTCACTTAGCTTCAGATGCCAAATTCCATCCTTTCTTTCCTCCAACTCTGCAGCAGTGGGGAACTGCTTCTATAGGCAGGGCACTCCTCTCACAGTTCTGATGACTGCCTCCAGGAGGAAGCCCTGGGCACCAATGAAGGTGAGGGGCTGGGGGCGCCCAGAACTGGGAGTCAAGGTCCCCAATCTCAGGACTAAGGGACAATTCCACTCCTTTTTTCCTGAAATGCGAGGGGTGAGAAGAGCTGGGGTGTTCTGCAGGACCTGCTCCATTTTCCAGGGTGAAGGAGAGGCCGAGGGAGGTGGAGCAGGAGGAGGTGGGGCTTACTGTGAAACTGGGTCAAGATGGCCTTGGCAGGGCTACTAGGCTCTGAGGCAGCAGCTGTGGGCAGTGCCGAGGGAGGACAAGCTCTGACGGTGAGGTCGGGGGAGGCCTCAAATCCGGCAGAGGAGGGAGAACAAGGCTCCTACTGGGAAACGCACAGCATTGGCACTGACTGGGAGGCAGCAAAGGCGGCGAGGATCCCCCATGCTCTGTGGGCCCAGCCCTACCCCTGGAGCACAGTTAACTGGTTCTGGGGTAGGGACTGGCGGCCAGAGGGACAGCGTTCTGGTTCTGGCCCAACCTTGGCTGCCGGTGAGATCCAGGGCCTGGGAAAGAGGGGCTGAGGCCTGAACTGGGCATAAGAAGAGTGCAGCTTAGTTCCCATACAAAACAGCATCCAGCCTGTGCCACTGCCTCCTGACCCAGCCCTGGGCAGTTCCCTCAACAGAGCTCTGCAGCCCCATGTGGCAGCTGCTGGCTCAAAGCTGGGACTACATGGAAATCTGAAAAGAGAATGAGAAGGAGGCAGTGCGGGAGCCTGACGCACGTGTGGGAGGCCTTTGTGCAGGCCATTGTGCTCCAGGGTGGGCACGTGCTCGCGCCCCATGGCTCTGTTGGTGACCAGCATGTGGGGGTGTGCTGGTGGCCCTGTGGGCCTGCCGGGCAACCCATGCTAACTGCAGAAAAGTAACTGGCACCATACACCTCCCCAACACAAAATTGGTCATTTATTTTTGTTCTTGTTTTCATTGTTATTAGGAGGCAAAAAAATGTACAGTTACAAGAATCATTTTCCAAACAGAGGTTAAATATGAGCTGAAAAGTGTAAAAAAGGAAGAGGAACGTCACTTTACAAATAATTAAATTAAACAAATAAACAAACAGAACCCAAAGAACCAACCCCCCATGCTGAGTTCTCTCCTTGTGCAACTCTGCAAAATGAGAACAGAAAATGAAGTGGGCCGTGGAGGAGGGGGCCCTGGGGAGGGGCGGGAGCTGGGAGCCAGGGACAGGCAGGAGGGGGCTGCTGGGGCATGGACACTGGCTTTCTGCCCCGTGCGCCTGGTGGTCTCTGGTACCTGGTCGTACCTGGTGGCCCTACCCAGGCTGGGGGTTGAGGGGAGGGGTCTCCGGAGGCCCCTGCTAGCCTGTGACATTCAAGCACTGCTGGGACAAGCCAGATTGGGTGGTGGAAACACACGAGATGGGGGGCGGCCACCAGCTCCCAGGCTGGTACCTGCCCCAGGTGCCAGCCTCTACCTCTCCTGATCTGAACTTGCCCCAAGTACACCTGTGTCTCCCTCATTCCTCCAGACTGCCCCCTCCCAGATCCTGAAAGGCCCCTGCAGCATCAAATGGTTGATTTTAGTCTTTGCTTAAATTAAAAAATTAAAATATATATACATATATATACTGTACACACAGGACAACAACAGAGAGTGTTGGAAAGGGAGGTACAGGAGTGACAGGGGAAGAGCCAGGGCGGGGGCTGTGGCCCAGGGCTGCTGGGAGGACGGCAGGGCTGGTGAAGGGACAGAGGTGAGGAGAAGGGTGAGAAGTTAGGGGGCGAGAATAGGGGGCAATTTATTTTACAATAAAAACAGGAGTTGAAACCTCAGCAGAACAGGACTCTGGGGTCCCCAGAGGGCCCGCCTCACACTGGGTGAGGAGGGGTGGGCTTAGGGGGACGAAGGGGGTGGGCGGGGAGCTCGGCTTCAGGTTTAGATGACGACGGTCCCTGGTCTGAGGGAGAAGGGCTGCAGTCTCAGCTTCTCCGTGACTTTGAGTGTTGAATAAGCCACTGTAGGGTGATGTCTGAGGAGGGAGAAGAGAACGGCTTATAAGGCCTGCAAGTGCTGGCCATGCTGGGGCAGCAGAGAGGCCCAAGAAACCAAACATAAGGGCCTCAGAAGTCCAGAGGTGCCACAGCGGTGGCACACACCTGGAGTCCCAGCTACGTGGGAAGCTCAGGTGGGAGGATCGCTTGAACCCAGGAGTGGAGTTGGAGGCTGCAGTGAGGTATGATCGCGCCACTGAACTCCAGCCTGGGTGACAGAGCGAGACCCTTTCTCAAAAACAAACAAGAAGTCCAGAGCTGGCAAGCACCACACAGCCCTGAACGGTGATGGCAGGACCCGGCGCTGGGAAAGAGACCGAGCCACAGCATGTCAGAGCCAGCAGGGGACTGAGAATCCCTGCATCCAGCTCTGGAATCTTAGACATGAGGAGGGAAAGCCCAGAGCGGGGATGGATTTGCCCAAGATCACACAACCGCTTGGGGAGGAGCTGGGACAGTGCTCGGAATCTGGGCTGCCCAGCTGCCTTTTCTACCCGAGAGCCACAGAGCTTGGACTTAAAGGAACGTGTGGAGCCAGAACTTTTGAGAGCCACGAAAACACCCAGTAAGGGCTCTCCCCTCTCCCTTTCCCCAATCCCACGCACCAATGTTGTCCTTTTCTTTGCAGGAGATGGAGTAGCAGCAGATCTCTCGGTCCTGGATGGCAGACAGATTCCTGGGGGAAATCAGAATAGAGTCGGCAGAGGCTATGATCGCCCAGGGTGTCTGGGGCTAGGGGACAGACAGCAGGGCCTTTTTCTTACTGGAGGCCACAGCAGGGACAGCAAGGCTACTGAAAAGGGGGGCTCTGCTGCCACCGTGTGGCGAATCCTGGGAACAGCAGCAAGTCTAAGCTGTCGGTCTGGCAGTTGGGGAATTGGGAGAGCAGAAAGTAATATAAAGAGCTACTCAACTCACATTTTCTCAATCAGCTCCTTCTCATCCAGTGCTCCCGGGAGGTCTCGCTTGTTACCCAGGACTAAGACCTACGGAGAAGGGAGGGTTGAGGATGAGGTCTAGGGCAGCCATGCTCAGGTTGTCTGGGTGGTGAGCTGGCCTCCTGAGTCCCGTTTCCTCTCTGCGTCCCTCACCCAGGCTAGAGTGCAGTGGCACGATCTCGGCTCACTGCAACTTCTACCTCCCAGGTTCAAGCAATTCTCTGCCTTAGCCTCCTGAGTAGCTGGGATTACAGGCACCTGCCACAGGGTTTCACCATCTTGGCCAGGCTGGTCTTGAACTGCTGACCTTGTGATCCATCCACCTTGGTCTCCCAAAGTGCTTACAGGCGTGAGCCATCATGCCCAGCCGCCATGCCTGGTTTTTACCTGCCCCCAGTGACTTCCCAGCCGATCTCCCTCCCCATCCCGCTCCCTCAGGCCCGCTGACCGGGATGCCCTGCAGCTGAGGTTTATCCAGCAGGTTGTGGAGCTCGTTCTTCGAGGCCTCAATCTTCTCCTGGTCAGCAGCATCCACCATGTATCTGGACACAAAGGCAGGGTGGGGACAAGCATGTTGACACCACAGGCTGAGGTGGTGCAAGGAAGGAGCTGCTGCTTGGAGGTGAGAGCATCTGCGGCAGCTTGTCACCTTGGGATCCATGGGCTACCTTGCCTGGCTCAAGGCAGGTACTCCGTGGATGTTTCTGAGTCTATGGGAGTGAACAGCTGCAGGGATTCCTGGGGCCTGCTGTTATCTTCCAAGTGCTACTCTGGGGAAGCCGTTACTCATGTGGAAAAGCGTGGGCCCTTTGGGATTAGCTGTAAGTCCCTCTCAAAGTGACCCACTTACGTTTTCATGGAAAGACTAAATAAGGTTAGAGTGAAAAAAAGCAAAGGAAAACTCAGAATATTTCGTTTAGCAAGATACTTTTTGTTATCAGGTTAAAAAGTAACTTATTGTTTATTCTGAAGAATCTATTGTTTGAGCATATATATATATATATATATAAAATAAATTATTATTATTATTTTGAGACAGAGTCTCACTCTGTCATCCAGGCTGGAGTGCAGTGGCGTGATCTCAGCTCACTGCAACATCCGCCTCCCGGGTTCAAGTGATTCGCCTGCCTCAGCCTCCTGACTAGCTGGGACTATAGGCGTGAGCCACCACCCCTGGCTAATTTTTGTATTTTTAGTAGAGACAGGGGTCAGGCTGGTTTCGAACCCCTGACCTTGTGATATGCCCGCCTTGGCCTCCTAAAGTGCTGGGATTACAGGCATGAGCCACCACGTCCCGCCTCTTATTATTATTTTTTGAGGCAAGTTCTCACTCTGTCACCCAGGCTGAAGTGCAGTGATGGGATTACAGCTCACTGCAGCCTCGACTTCCTGGACTCGGGAGATCTTCCCACTTCAGTTGTCTGAGTAGCTGGGACTACAGGTGCGTGCCACCAGGCCCAGCTAATTTTTGTACTTTTGTAGAGATAAGGTTTTGCCATGTTACCCAGGTCGGCTTTGAACTCCTGACCTCAAGTGATCTCTGCTTGTCTTGGCCTCCCACCATGCCCCACCATTTTTCAATGTTTAAAATTTACTTTATTTTTTTAAAGATAGGATCTTGCTATATTGCCTAGGCTGGCCTTAAACTCCTGGGCTCAAGAAATCCTTGTGCCTCAGCCTCCCAAGTAGCTGGGACTACAGGTGTGTGGCACCACGCTTAGCCAAAAAGCGTTATTTTTAAAAAGCAAGAGAATGAAACATTTAAACCACACAAAATTCAAGACCAGTGGTGACTTTGGGTTGGAGGGAGTCAATGGAGAGGATGCACAGGTGCATCTGGCTGGCTGACAGTCTGCTTCTCAGATTGGGTAGCGAGTGCCCAGGGCAACGGTCCACTAAGAAACAAGCAGCATGCAAAATAAAGGCAGACCATGCACTGACACCGCTTCATGAACCGAGGATCACGTAACACAGCCCTGCGCCTCTGGGATGCTCGAAGGAAGCGGGGCTCGGGGAGCCAGGTCAGGCTGGAGACTGGCACCGCCTCCCATGTACTTACACGATGGCGCTCACTCCTCGGCAGTAGCGTTCCCACATGCTGCGGAAGCGCGGCTGTCCCCCAATGTCCCAGAGCTGAGCAATAAGAGGGTGACATAGCCTCAGTAGTGGGCAGGCCACCACAACCTATCTTGGGTCCCAAATGTCCCCTCCTATCCTGCCCTACTCTCCTCTGCCTCCCCCGCTTTCTCTCCAGTTCTCCCCTGAAAAAGAGAGTTCATAGCTCTTTTCCCAGCTCCTCAGCAGGGGAACCCTGGCCTCTGCCCTCCTTTAGCTCACTCCTCCCAGGGGCCTTGGCTGCCCTCCCCAACACACATACAGTCCTCTGCACCCCCCTACCCCCACCAGCTTCTGGGCTCTCACCTTGATGGTCACATTCCCTTTGGTGATTTTGCGCATGTTGAAACCCACGGTGGGGATCATGTCCTCGTTGAACTGTCCTGACTGGAAAGAAGACTCAGAATGGGAAATGGTGCAAAAATCCACAGGCCCCAGCTGCAGACCAAGAGGCTGCGAGAACCGTGCAGAGGCCAGTCCAGAGCTTCCGAGACTTCCCACCATGGGATACTCTTGCACGTCCCTTGCTTTCAGGCAGGACAGGCCGTAGCCAACCTACGTGTGCCACCTACACCTGGGGATGCCCTGAGAAGAGCCTGCTTTTATCAATCTCCATCTCTCTGCCTAGATGGGGGACCATTCTTCCTCAAGTCTAACTTACATCTCTCTGTCGTAACTGATGCCACTTTCTCTCCAGTGGAGAGGAAGAAGAAATTGTACGGTCTTTTAGGCTGACTGATGGTGCCATGGACGCTATGGTGACCCCATGACGGACACCTCTGGAGGCCCTTCCAGAATTAGAAAACCTGAGGTAACTGGAAGATCCTGAAAAGCAGAACAGTCAACCCCTGCAGCGCCTAACTACCTTGAGACATTCTTCTGTTGTTTCTTATTCCAGCCCCAGTTGATAAGACCATTAGACTTTGTAACTGACCTTGGTCAACCTCGTGACTCCAGACCCTACGACCCCCTCCCAGCTTGCAAAAAACCACCCTAAACTGCAACTTCTGTAACTTTCCACAGCTTACCCCAACCTACAAAACCACGTCCTATCCCACCGCTCTCCTCTGACTCTCTTTTAGGACTCAGCCCACCCACAGCCGGGTGAATAACAGCCATGCTGCTCACACAGAGCCTGTTTTTTTTGGGGGTGGGGGGGGTGGGTCTCTTCATTCAGCGCGCGTGTTTTAACAGAAATTACCTCCCAGGAAGAAAACTCCAAAGAAGTCGTGTTCTAATAGTTAAGGAGGATCTCAAATAAAGCAGACGTATTTTCAAACTAAAAAGTAAAACATTTTGGGGCAGAGTAATTGGCCATCCCTCAAAATGCAGCGTATGCCATGCAGTTTCTGGATTCTCCATGGTTTGGTTTACTTGTACCGCACTGCGATTGTGGAGAAGGGTCACCCACACTCTATATTGCCTGCTTACTTATGTACATGTCTTCTCACTAGAAGGAACACTTCCGGGGGAGTCTATAGTAACAGCATTGGTAAATGTTTGCTGAATACGGGGTGGGGGGGGTGGGGCTGACTGTAATTCCATCTCTCAAAACCCATTCTATATTGTCTCTAAGATTTCCGGATTCTAAACTAGCTACAGGCTTCAAATGAGACCAGACCCAACTCCCTCCCAGGACCTATCTCCATGTTCACAGGTAGGACACTTCTGTTTATCCCCTGGAAGCAGGCTAAAGAGATGGGGCTCACTCAACTTTGAACCTGAGGGTGACAGCCCTGTTACTTTTATTTTGTTGTTGTTTTTTGAGACAGAGTCTCACTCTGTCACCCAGGCTGAAGTGCAATGGGGCGATCTTGGCTCACTGCAGCCTCCATCTCCCAGGCTCAAGCAAGTCTCCTGCCTCAGCCTCCCCAGTAGCTGAGACCACAGGCATGTGCCACCACACCCAGCTAATTTTTGTATTTTTAGTAGAGACAGGATTTCACCACATTGGCCAGGATGGTCTTGAACTCCTGATCTGCCTGCCTGGGCCTCCCAAAATACTGGGATTACAGGAGTGAGCCATGGTGCCCAGCCAAGTGCTGTTCCTTTACCATCCCCCCGCCCTTTTTTTTGAGATAGAGTCTTGCTTTGTTACCTAGGATGGAGTGCAATGGCGCGATCTTGGCTCACTGCAACCTCCGCCTCCCGGGCTCAAGCAATTCTCCCCCCTCAGCCTCCTGAGTAGCTGGGATTACAGGCACCCGCCATCATGCTTGGCTAATTTTCATATTTTTAGTTGAGATGAGGTTTCACCATGTTGACTAGGCTGGTCTCGAACTCCTGATCTCAGGTGATGTACCCACCTCAGCCTCCTAAACTGCTGGGATTACAGGCATGAGCCACCGTGCCTGGCTACCATGCCTTTTTCTCCCACCAGCTGGCAGGAATACTTTGCCTT
The DNA here is from genome assembly GCA_963574635.1 of Cheracebus regulus. Lineage (NCBI taxonomy): Eukaryota > Metazoa > Chordata > Mammalia > Primates > Pitheciidae > Cheracebus > Cheracebus regulus. Next base: position 26,045 of record CAUYQU010095536.1, read on the forward strand.
GGGTTACATAAAGAGATCAGGGGCTCTGACCATTAGCCAAGGTGTAGGAGATGATCAACTCTTATTTGGTGCCTCCAAGTCCACATGAAGACCCCTGATGTCCCATCTGAATTGTGTTTCAATTCCCGTGTATCTGCAGAAACCACCCATTCATCAGCGCCCTAGGATGATGTAAGAATTGAGTACCCAAGACTGACACCCAGTGACAAGGTAGAGCAGCGGTTTCCACCCTGAGGCTCACAGTTGGACTTCAGAGATCCCCTGAAGCCCCCAAAATTGTACACAATCTGTGTGCGCAAAGTTTTGTTTGTATGTACGTTTTTCTGGAGAAAGGGTCTCTAACTTCTCCCAGATATCAAAAAGGTCTGAGAGCCCCCAAAGGTAGGAACCACTGAGGAAGAGGGAGTGGCTTCTCCTGCCTAAGCAGGGAGAATTAATTGTGCTGTAATTACCCAGACCCTGGCAGCAGGCTGTAGTCTACCTCATCCCCATCTGTGCTGGTTAAGAACATAGAGTGTGAGGAAGGAGGCTCCATTCTTGTTTATCACTCATGCCAGGGGGAGCTTGGATAAGAAACTTGAACTTCTCTGGGCCTCAGGGTTTCTGAATGTAAAACTGGGGAGAAGGGTTTCGGTCTCCTAGAAACTGTAACTAAGACTCACAAAGTGCTTGGAAATGGTTTCGATGTGGCAAGGGGAACCATCACTGCTCTTTGGCAACTAGAAGATCCACAGGCTACCAAATAAATGAGAAGCCCAGCCTGGCAGAATGTGATGTTGGCAGAGGGGGATGCTAGGAGGGCCTTCAAGGAGCCAGGCTCCCCAGCACCAGTAGGTCCTGCTCAGCTGTGAATCGGAGGTAAGGTGGAATCAGATTTTGACTTAATTTCCCTACCAATGCCTCCCTGTCTCACAAGCTCCTCATTTAAGGTTTGAAGTAACCTGAAGTCATGCAGCCCAACCTCTTATCTCAGACTTGAATCCCTTCTGCCCCATTCCCTCTTCGGTCGGTTCCAACTCTCAGAAAGTTCTTTATATTGAGTTAAAAATCTGGCCAGGCGTGGTGGCTCACACCTGTAATCCCAGCACTTTGGGAGGCCAAGGAGGGCAGATCACCTGAGGTCAGGAGTTTGAGACCAGCCTGGCCAACATGACAAAGCCCCATGTCTCCTAAAAATACAAAAGTTAGCTGGGATTGGGTTTGGTGGCATATGCCTGTAATCCTAGCTACTTGGGAGGCTGAGGCAGGAGAATCACTTGAGCCTGGGAGGTGGAGGTTGCAGTGAGCCGAGGTCGCGCCACTGCACTCCAGCCTGGGAGACAGAGCGAGACTCCATCTCAAAAAAAAAAAAAAAAATTTCGTCATTCCTAGAATGTCCACCCATTGTTCCTAAGCCCCCTTGGGCACTCCAAGACTAGTTATTTCATAGGACAGTCTTTGAGACTTTTAAATGTTTGAAAATGACCCTATTGTTTCCCTAGGACAAAACATCTCCTACTTTCCTACAACTTTTTCAGAACTCAAATGATGTTTTGGGTTCTTTTTTTTTTTTGAGATGATGTGTTGGGTTCTTTTTTTTTTTGAGATGGAGTTTCGCTCTTATTGCCTAGGCTGGAGTGCTATGGTGGCACAATCTCAGCTCACTGGAGCCTCCGCCTCCTGAGTTCAAGCAATTCTCCTGCCTCAGCTTCTCAAGTAGCTGGGATTACAGGCAGCCGCCACCATGCCAGGCTAATTTTTGTATTTTCAGTAGAGACGGGGTTTCGCCATGTTGGCCAGGCTGGTCTCAAACTCCTAGTCTCAGGAGATCCGCCCGTGTTGGCCTCCCAAAGTGCTGGGATTATAGGCATGAGCTACTGTGTCTGGTGATGTTTTAGGTTCTTAGAAGCATTGTATATAATTTCTTTCCAGTTCACATTAACCTGCTGAGCAGCCAGACACACTAAACTCAATTTCTATTTACAGCCAGACCTCATAGGGTGAGTAGAAAAAACCCAATGAGGAAAGATCTGAGACAAACAGAGGCCAAATGAACAGGCATAGGTAATTCAGAAATTCAGTGGTAGGCATGGGAACAGAGCCCAAGGGTCCCAACTGTTGGTTTCTTTCTGGACGACACTCAACTGTGATTCTATGCGGGGTGGGCAGGAATGCCAGTGTGGCAGTCCCAGAGGATCTGAAAACACTGGAGGGACCCGGACACTGGATTCCAACTGCAGCCCACATGGGGTGGTTTTCCCTGGGAAGCCTCTTTAAAGAAGAGAATTTAGCTTGTCTGCTCTTTTAGCATGTACCAGCAGAAGTGGCAAATTTAACATAAAAAAGGGGAACATGTGGGCTGGAGATGGGGGACTTTTCCTGTACATCACAGAAACTCTTGTCTCTGGCGGGGGAATTTGGGACTCTTAGGTTCTGTTTCTGGCCTGCTATAATCTCCAACTCTCTGGATATGATGCTGGTCTAGAGGGGCCCTCCTGTCAAAGGCTCAACTACAGACCCAGAAATCGAACCCACCTGGGTACCGTGGGTCCCTGTCTCAGAGCACAGTGTAATAACACCCTGGGGAATGAGGAGATACCTACGCCCCGCTGCCTTTCCCCAACCTAAACGCCTAGAAGCTGAGCCACCTAGGCCTGCAGAGTCAGGTGGGAGTCCAGGTGTTGTGTGCCTGCTCTGGGAACCCAAGAGCCCAAGTCAATGCCAAGTTTAACTAGAGGGTCTCTGACCTCAAGGGCAGAGCCTGGGCAGACAGAGCCCAGGGGCACTAGCTCCAAAACCCATTGTGCCAAAACCACAGCATTGACCCAAAGACCCTGCCCTGTTAGGCCAGGAGCCAGGAGACGCTGGGTCGAGGAAGGGCAGAGGTCATTGGCAGAGCATATTTGGGAAAGGAAGCCAGTGTTCAATCGTACAACCATGAGGTGCCTGCCCCTGGAGCCTTTCATCGGCCTTTATGCCTCAGGTCCAGTGCAGTGATGTCCCTTACCTTCTGAGATGCTAAGACCTGTCCGGAGGCCCATCTTCTGCAAGGCAGGGCCACAGCACTGGCAGCTGGGGGTACCTGGGCCGGCAGGACACATTCCTCTGCTGACCCGACAATCTTCTCAGTATCTTTGGTTACTATCTGGCCAACTCACAGTTGTTGGCAACCTCAGCTTTGGGACTGGGGCCAGGTCCCTGGACAACCCCAGTCTCTATCCCATGCTTCTTCGACCCACAAGCCCTGTTTAGCCTGGCTCTGACAGGCAGGCCGCAGCCATTACTGCAGCCTCAGCTCACACCCATGGAGCTCATCTTCCCCTTTTTTTGAGAGAGATTTTAACTCCTTCCCCACCACTCGCCTGGCACTGAAAGACTCTTACAATCACCCACTTCATTGTTGACTACCCACAGCCCTTAGAGCCACTCTCCCCAGGCCCCAGCGGGCAGTCCCCCTGCACCCCATCCTCTCTTGTCGGGAGCACCTCCTCCCGCAACTTCCGAGCAGGACGGAGTCTCCAAACTCCAGTTACCATGCCATCCTCCCTGGACCCCCGATAGACACTGCGAGTCAGGGAGAGGTTGGGGAGGAGTCTGGGCTGGAGCCAAGGGCCTCAGCTGACTCCCCTACCCGCGAGGATACCTCCCCTCCCCCAATAGGCCAGGGGCTTCTTCTTCCGGCAAGGAGGGGTTAAGCCCTCTGGGTGGGGCTGGGCTTGCCCCGGACCCCTTCCCAAGCCACTCGGCGGTGCCTACCCCTGACCCTCTGCCCGCGGGACAGGAAGGCCCGGACACTTTCGCCCCGTCATGCCCCCGTGCGCGGGGGCTAGAGGGGGCCCGCCTCAGCCGGCAGCGGGTCCCTCCTGCCTCGAGAGTCCCTCGGTGCCGCCTGCCCCGTGGCACCGGCCCTGTCTGTTCGCCCCCTTTCCCCTGCCCCCAGCCGTGCAGTACCCGCCCGAGTGGGAGAGCTGGTTGCGCGCCGCCGGGTCCCCTACGGCACGGGCCGTACTAGGCCCCAAGCGCTCGGGGCCGGCTCCTCCCCCGCCCGGCGCCCGTCCGTGCCCGGCCATGCCAGGCGGCGACCCTGGCTCAGCAGGGCGCGGCGGGGGCGGAGACAGGCCCTACCCGCGGCCCGAGCCCGGGGACCCCGCGCCCTGCGCCCTCGTACCGCGATCACGTTGACGAAGGTGGTCTTGCCCGAGTACTGAAGCCCGACCAGCGTGAGCTCCATCTCCTCCTTCCAGAACAGGGCCTTGAACCAGTCCAGCAGCTTGTTGAACAAAGCGATCATGGTCGCTGCCGCCGGCCCCGCCCGGTGCCGGGTCCCCGCCGCCCCTCGCTGCCCTCGCGCTGCGGCCCGGAGCGGCCCCTCCCCAGCACGTCCCGAGTCCCGCGGCTCGGTGCGGGCGGAGGCTCGAGCGCGGCGGCGGACGACTCGCTGCCCCGGAATCGGCTCCCCGATGGGTGTGGCTTCAGCGCCCTCCTCCTCCGCCGCCGCCGCCGCCGCCGCCGCCGCCCTCCCGCGCGGCCGGGCCGCGTCCTGCTCGCACCCGAGCGCGCGCTCCTCCCTTGCCGGAGCCGGGGGCCAGGGGCCGCACCCGCAGGTGGGGTGGGCGGGGAACCTGCAGCTTCACCGGCGGGGGTTGACTGGCAGCTGGCGTCGAGGGGCGCTTGGGGAATGAGGTCTAATTAATTTCTCCCCTGTTCCTGGCTGCCGCGCCCGGACTGCCACCCCCTTTCTTAAAGGGTGGTGGGCTCGAGGTGGGTGAGGTCCCACTTAAGCAGTAGCCTTTTCCAGTTGAAGGAGGGTGGGTCACCCACTTTCCAGGACACGAAGATGAGATGGGTACGACAGGGACGCAAATGGAGAATATTTTGTTCCTGAACCCTTGCCTCTGAGCATCCCTGGGTAGAGTCCCATCCTCTCAAAATGCACCCAGTGTAGAGAGGCAACCGTATTTGGGTCTTTTCATACTCCATCTTGTTTTGTTCATCTCAATTTACCCAGACCACTTGTTAGGAAGCCTCTGACCCCAAGTGAAACGGATGCTTGAACTTGATCCCGATTTTTACCAGCAGCCCCAAGATCCCGAAGCAGATACAGTCCTGGGGTGGCGGGGGGTTCCAGTGAGGAACTTCTGTGACAAAGGAACATGTTGGCCTGTTTTGGTGACAAGCAGAGTATTCTTCAGGAGGAGAAGTGATAGTGGGTGTGGAGTGCCTGAAAAGATGCCCCCCTCCCGCCCCCCTCCTTGCAGGACCCACCCATAAGGGCTGCACAGGCAGGCTGACAACCCCAGCTGGCCGTCCCAGTAGGCCCAGGCTTCCAGCAGTCCCCAGCCTATGCTGGCTGCCTGTTGGGATTTGGTTTTCAAATGTAGTCACGTAGTCTGTAGTCAAAAGTGGATAAACTAACAGTATCAATCATATCTGTCCAATCAACTGGAGTTAGATGACCCCAAATAGTCAAACAGTTACCAAAGTAGAAGAATCACAAGGTCTTGGGCTAGCATAATATTCTGAGGGTTTTTTTTTTTTTTTTTTTGACAGGGTTTCACTGTGTCACCCAGGCTGCAGCGCAGTGGCGCAATCTAGACTCACTGCAACCTCCACCTCCTCGGGCTGAGGTGATTCTACCACCTCAGCCTCCTGAGTAGCTGGGGGACTACAGGTATGCGCCACCATACCTGCCTAAATTTTGTATATTTTGTAGAGACGGGGTTTTGCCACGTTGTACAGGCTGGTTTCGAAACCCTGAGCACAAGCAATCAGCCCACCTCGCCCTCCCAAAGTGCTGGGATTACAGGCATGAGCCACAGTCCCCTGCCAATATTCTGGTTTATTAAGCACCATCTTTCCAACCTCTGTCTTTCGTAAGTCCCTCTCAGCTCCTAAGATAAAGGCTATGGGCTGAATGTTTGTGTACCCCAAAATTCATAGGTTGAAGTCCTAATCCCTAAGGTGATGGTACTGGGAGGTGATTAAGTCATGAGGGTAGAGCCTTATAAAGGGGGCCGGTGAAGTTGGGGGAAGAACACCAGCCACAACCTTTTCACCATGCAAGGACAGAAAGAAGGCTCTGCCTAGGAGCCAGACACAAGTCCGAAAGAGCCTGGATCCCAGACTTCCCAGCCTCCAGAACTGTGAGCAATACATTTCTGTTGTTTAGAAGCCACCTAGTTTACGGTAGTGTGAATTGTTGCAGCTGCCTGAGTAGACTATGACGTCTGCTGCTGTCTCACTTCCTGAACTGACTTTGGTTTCACCTTATTATATGTCCTTGGAAGTGCTAGAAAAGTGCATATCCCAAGGGCAAAGATGTGTAGCCTGCCTATCCCTGGTCTGCAGACTCTTACTCTCTCTCATGCTACAAAGAGCCCCAGAAGCCCGAGAAGAAGATGGAAAGAAGGAATGACTCAATCATCCAAGAAGTCTTTATTTTCCCACTTGATTACTGTTCTGGAGCTTGTACCCTCTGAGCTCTGAGATGGGGTTGGGGTGACAGTGCCAAGTAGGGCCTGTGGGGCTGTGCTGCTGCTTCCCTACAGGCTGGCTCTGAGCCCAGGGCAGGATCAGGCACTTGAGAGCCCCCACCTCACCTCATTGGCATAGAGTTGTGCCTCTCACAGGGCTCAGGGGAGGTGGAGGTGCGGGGGAGTCCACCCCAGGCCTGTAAGGAAGGACGAGCTCCTCCGTAAGGCCAAGCAGAAGCATTAGGGAAATCATCCTCAGTTTCAGCACTGCATGTTCTTCAGGAGAGAAGTCCTGAGTGAGGAAGCCCAGCTGTTCTCCAGATCCAGCTCCTTGGGGGTTTCCACAGAGAACTGGTAGCCACCAAGGCAGCTCTCAGGGGCAGTGTGCTGGCTGATGCGGCATCTTACCTTCGTCCCCATCTCAGGATGGGTAGCCAGTATCAGATTCAAGGAGAACGAACCCTGAGGTGTGGAATTCAGTCCTGAGATAGACCTGAGTTCCCCTGGAAATTGTGTTGATGCTGAGATAGATGAGGGGTGTTAGTTCTCTGGGGTAGATGGTGAGGGGTCCCGATTCGGTCCAGCCTCCATGTTTGCATGGATGGTTATGACCCTGATTGTTTTTGGAAACAACCAAGCTCTCCAGGTATACTCAGCAAATGCAGGGTAGAGAGGGCCAAGGCCCGCCATGGTTGGTTTTCTAAAACCAGACTGAGCACTTTGCCTCTTCTTCTCCCCTTGCCTCCTTCTTTCTTTTCTTTCTTTTGAGATGGAGTTTCACTCTTGTCCCCTAGGCTGGAATGCAATGGTGAGATCTCGGCTCACTGCAACCTCCACCTCCAGGGTCCAAGTGATTCTCCTGCCTTAGCCTCCTGAGTAGCTGGGACTATAGGCACCCACCATGCCCAGCTAATTTTTTGTAATCACCGGACCTCAGGTGATCTCCCTGCCTTGGCCTCCCAAAGTGCTGGGATTACAGGTGTGAGCCACTGTGCCCGGCCCCCTCTTTCTTTCATCTTCCTGCATACCCAGGGTATTATTTGAGCCGTGGAAGCAGAACAGAGACTGCTGGGAGCCTCCCTAAGAGTAGCTGGTGGGAGTGGCCAGCAACCACAGAGGCAGGAGCAGCCCTCTTTGCCTCTGAGTAGCCTCACATGTTCCCTCTTCCAGATTTCAACCGCCAGGCCTGGTCACCTCTGTAGCCTATTCTCAGGACACATGGGTGGAGGCAAGGGTAACCTCAGTCCTTGTTCTTTCTTTTGATCATGGTTGTCCAACCCTTCCGATGTGTGGTCAGGGAGCAGAGTCACTGCTAGGATGTTTAAACTTGGAGATCAGGACCAGACTTTTCCCCACTCTTGCATCTGGCCTGTGCTCGGGCAAGGCCTCAGGTGAAGGATGATCTTGGAATCACCCTTTTGACAGCCCCAGGAAGGGGATACAGCTGGAGTGGCTTCTAGAAACTTCTCTTATTGCTTTTCCCTCATGGCAGCTAAGCACTTAATGTTCATGTTATAGAAGAGGAAACTAAAGCTCACAAAGAGTGTCGTAGAGAAGATCAGGACACCTGGGCTTCCTGTCTTTAAGTTCAGAGAGACATTGGAGGTTCCCCGTTCTGTTCATCTGGGGCCAACAGAGGAAGCAGAGGAGTGGCCAGGGGTGAAGACCTGGAATCAGGCCCCTTGTCCTTGCTGATGCGGTGACTGCAAGTGCCACTAAGGAGGCACTCCTTTCCCACACTCACCCCTGGGGTGCCCCCAGGTTGTGGCCCACTTTCCCCAGACCCACCTTCCCAGGCTTGAGGGAGGTGGGCACCTGGGCCTTTAGAGGGTGGCAGGGGTCAGGGGCTGGGTTCCTCGGGCAGCTGGCCTGCATACAGGGCCAAAGTGTGGTGCAGGAACTGGTACTGTTCTGCTGTCTGGATCATCCCCCCTCTGCAAGGAGAAACACACAGATCATGAGTGAAGGAGGGTCAGGGTGCTAGCTGGACGGCTGCAGCCAAACATCCTCGTGGTCCTACTGGGAAAGTCCTGACTTTCTCAAAGAACATGCCAACTCCTCCACCTATATTCATCTTTCCTTTCCTTTTCTTTTTTTGAGATGAAGTCTCATTCTGCTGCCCAGGCTGGAGTGTAGTGATATGATCTCAGCTCACTGAAACCTCCGCCTCCCGGGTTCAAGTGATCCTCCTGCCTCAGGCTCCTGAGTAGCTGGAATTACAGGCATGTGCCACCATGCCCAGCTAATTTTTGTGTTTTTAGTAGAGATGAGGTTTCACCATGTTGCCCAGGGTGGTCTTGAACTCCTGACCTCAAGTGATCTGCCCATCTCAGCCTCTCGAAATGCTGAGATAACAGACATGAGCCACCTACATTCATCTTTTCTATTTGCTACTCCTCCTTGCTGCCCCTCAGATCTGCTTTGAGAGAAGTCCTCTGCCCCTTACACGTAGCTTGGTGTGCTGAAGGTGATGCCCCATGTTGACACTTGGTCTTCCCTAATCCACTCAGCTCCTGGGACAAAACCAGACCTCTGAAGCCTTGGGGTTCAGGCCAGGAATACTCCTGAGCCTCAAGTTTCCTTCTTTTTTTTTTTTTTGAGACGGAGTTTTGCTCTTGTGGCCCAGGCTGGAGTGCAGTGGCACAATTTTGGCTCACTGCAACCTCTGCCTCCCGGGTTCAAGCGAGTCTCCTGCCTCAGCCACCCAAGTAGCTGGGACTACAGGTGCCCGCCACCACGTCTGGCTAATTTTTTGTATTTTTAGTAGAGACGGGGTTTCTCCATGTTGGTCAGGCTGGTTTCAAACTCCCGACCTCAGGTGATCCGCCTGCCTCTGCCTCCCAAAGTGCTGGGATTACAGGCGTGAGCCACTGCACCCAGCAACTTAATTCATCTTTTCTTTCTTTCTTTCTTTCTTTTTTTTCAGATGGAGTCTCACTCTGTCACCAGGCTGGGGTGCAGTGGCGTGATGTTGGCTCACTACAACCTCCGCCTCCCAGGTTCAAGGGAGTCTCCTGCCTCAGCCTCCTGAGTAGCTGGGATTACAGGTGCATGTCACCGTACCCAGCTAATTTTTGTATTTTTAGTGGAGACGGTGTTTCACCATGTTGATCAGGCTGGTCTCGAACTCCTGACCTTGTGATCTCCCCGCCTCAACCTCCCAAAGTTCTGGGACTACAGGCATGAGCTACAGCACCCAGCAAGTTTCTTTCTTTCCAATAATCTTAAAAGTAAAAATAATGATTCTACGCATTTGTATAGTAGTTTTCATTTCCAAGACACTTTCATATAAGTTAATTCATTTCTTACAACAGTTCTCTGGGGGAAGGAGCCATTATCTCTCTCCAGATAAAGAAGTAGGGGCGGGGCACAGTGGCTTAAGCTTGTAATCCCAGCAGTTTGTGAAGCCAAGGGGGCATTATTGAGCCCAAGAGTTCAAGATTAGTCTGGGCAACATAGTAAGACCCCATCCTTATTATTTAAAAAAAAGAAGAAGAAAGAAAGGAAAAGAAATGGGGGCTCAGAGAAATCTAGTGACATCTCAGTGAGACAGAAGTCCGAATCTGAAAATGGCTCTGTTTCCACCTAGTGAGCCTCTTTGCACTACTTGTTGCTGTCTCCTATCTTGGATTAAACACACCCCACATGCTAACTTTCCTCTGAGTAGGGAACTTGGGGGCTTGGGGGTAAGATTGAATGCCCAGGGTAAATCCATAGAGTGACATGCTTAATTCCAGGCCTACAGGCCAACATTCCAGATAGATATTTTTTTTTTTTTTTTTTTTTTTTTTTTTTTTGTATGGGTGTGTTGCCCAGGGTGGAGTGCAATGGCACAAGCTTGGCTCACTGCAACCTCCACCTCCTGGGTTCAAGTGACTGCCCTGCCTCAGCCTCTTGAGCAGCTGGGATTACAGGTGCCTGCCACCACGCCCAGCCAATTTTTGTATTTTTAGTAGAGATGGAATTTCACCATGTTGGCTAGGCTAGTCTTAAACTCCTGACCTCAGGTGATCCACCTGCCTCAGCCTCCCAAAGTGCTGGATTACAGGTGTGAGCCACCATGCCCAGCCATCCAGATAGATATTTTTTCCTGGTTGCTAGTTGCAAAATAAACAGCTCTAAGCAGAAAGGGTTTCTTTCTTTCTTGCAGGAGTGCTTGATGGTGATGGGCTGAGCAGGGCTCTGGGGTCCAGAGGCACCGATGCCCCATGTTAACATTGCTGGCCTTGTTTACATCCACAGACCCACCTGTCTAGCCGCAGTTGGCACACAATGCCCAGAATGTCCACTTCCCCTCGGGCCTTCAGCTGTTGACAGCCAATTCGTGTGGCGATGAAGCAGCCCGTCCGGCCAATCCCTGCACTGGATATAGCCAGGGAGGAGACAGGGAGGTCATGGGAGACGGGGAATATGGGAGCCAGGGCCCCAAACTATGGAGAAAGAAATGGGACCTGCAGGTACTGTATTTTGGGGATAGGGCTCTGGAGATGGGGGAAGGTAGCAATACTCCAGATTCCAGTCCCCTTGGGGACCCTGCTGGAGGCAGGTTGTAACTGGCCAGGTAGGAGTTTACATTTCTTACCTGCCTGATGGTAAGCCTGTCCTAACAGGGTCACCTTCTGGTCCCCGTGGACGTTTTGACAATTTCCCTTCTGCTGAGAGGCTACAGCGGTTTCCAACGGACAGTTCCCCACTGGTGAACATGTGAACTCTGGAGCCCTCCTTATCTAACCTTGACTTCGTCTCAGCTCAGACTTATCTTTTTTTGTGTGTGCAGCAGTGTGATCTCAGCTCACTGCAACCTCCACCTCCCTGGTTCAATCAATCCCCCTGCATCAGCCTCCCGAGTAGCTGGGATTACAGGCACGTGGCACCATGCCGGATTTTTTTACATTTTTAGTGGACAGGGTTTCACCATGTTGGTCAGGCTGGCCTCCAACTCCTGACCTTGTGATCTGCCCACCTCAGCCTCTCAAACTGCTGGGATTACAGGCATGAGCCACAGCCCCCGGCCACCTCAGGCTCATCTTTCACGTAGCCACACCCAGCCCCTCTGTTTCCCACCTTGGCGCCCTCCCACAGTCTACTCTTCACTCTGCTCTCCTCCATTGTGCCCTCTCTTTATTTTGAAACAAAGAGGCTCCCAGAGCTCCCCTTCCTCTTGCGTGAGCCCCTAATGAACTCCCAGCATGTCTCAGTGGTGACTGTGGGTGGGCTGGGAGGCCCCTCTGTGGTGCTTTTGCCTCTGTGCTCTGTTTTCTTTAGGATATGCACTTCCAAATGGTCTCTTTCTTTAGTCTCGTCCCCTACGACACCCTCTCACTTCACCCAATCCGTTTTTCACACTGTAGCCAAAGTGTTCTTTTAAAATGGCAAATCCGAGCGTCTTAGCCAGTCCTACAAGGCTCCTCATCATCTGACCTTCATTGGCCTTCCAAACTCATCTCTCATCATTACCCTGCACATAACCTCCAGGCCCAGCCCATAACCCTGCCCCCAGCAGTTATCCACTTTCACATTTCTTCTCTGGGCCTTAGCATACACTGTTCCACCTGCCTGGAATGTGTTCCTCTCCCTCTCTTCACTTGGCTAATTCACCTTTCGTGTCTTAGCTTGGCTTAGATAGCCTTTCTCTCAGAAAACCTTCTTTGGTCAAAGTCTGGCTTAGGAGACTTGGTTCTATGCCCCCCATAATATCCCCATCATGGCTCTCATCACATTGTGTGGTATTTAATTGTTTAATCTGCTTCTTTTTGTTTTTGAGATGGAGTTTTGCTCTGTTGCCCAGGCTGGAGTACAGTGGTGTGATCTCAGCTCACTGCAACCTCCACCTCCCGAATTCAAGTGATTCTCCTGCCTCAGCCTCCCAAGTAACTGGTGCCACCATGCTTGGCTAATTTTTGTATTTTTAGTAGATACGGGGTTTCACTATGTTGGCCAAGCTGGTCTCAAACTCCTGACCTCAGGTGATCCACCTGCCTCTGCCTCCCCGGAGCTGGGATTACAGGCTTAAGTCACTGCATCTGGCCTAATCTGGTTTCTTTCTCACCAGCCTGTAAACCTGTCTGGGAAAAAAGCAAACTGCTTTGTTCACAGCTGTCTCTTTAGCATCTGACACTGTGCCTGACAATAACAGGTTTTCTTTTCTTTTTTTTTTGAGATGGAGTCTCACTTTGTCACCCAGGCTGGAGTGCAGGGGCATGATCTCTGCTCACCTCCGCCTCCAAGTTTCAACCTCTGCCTCCAGGGTTCAAGCAATTCTCTTGCCTCAGCCTCCTAAGTAGCTGGGATTACAAGTGTGCACAACCATGCCTGGCTAATTTTTGTTTATTTTAGTAGAGATGGGATTTCACCATCTTGGCCAGGCTGGTCTCAAACTCCTAATCTCAAGTGATCTGCCTGTCTCGGCCTCCCAAAGTACTGGGATAATAGGCATGAGCCACCACACCTGGCCAATAATAGGTTTTCAATACATATTTGTTGAATGAGTAAATGAATTCCCCAACAGCTGGAATCCTGTTTATGTCCTCCTGCAGCTGACTGGGACCTTCCTGATATTCCATCCCCGCTGTGGATGGGGCCTGGGTGTCCAGCCCAGTGTCTGGGTTCTGCATGAAGGAGATGAAAAGAATAGAGCCCTTGCTGAATGGCCTTGCGAGTCATGTCCAAGTAAGAACTAGGCTTACCTGATGCTTTTCTGCTCAGACCCTTCCCCAGGAGAGACCCAGGGGCCAGGGTAGTGGAGTGCAGTACCCAGGCTGCAGTGGGAGGGAGGGCCACGCACCTGCAGTGGACCACGATGGGCCCGGGGCGGGCGGCTGTCTCGGGGCTCTCCTCCACCTCTGCCACTAGGCGCAGCAGGGGCCCAGCTGATTCTGGTGTCTGATGGTCGGGCCAGGCCGAGAAGAGGATGTGCTTTACTGACCGGCACTCTTCCTGGTACTGGGTTGGAGACAAGGCATGGGAACCAGGGTCAGGGTGGAGGGCACTGTCCACCTTCTTCTCTGGTGCCTGAGGAGGGCAAGGGCTGGAATTACCCTATAGGGGCGGGCGGGGGTCATCTACTCAAAGCAGGTGAGGTTGCGATTTTCCCGCTCATCATTCACCACCACTTCCCCCTCCAAAATGCTGGGAAGGAGCACTGTCCTGGGAGAGACCCAATTTCAAGTCCTGGCTCTGCTTCTAATAAGCACACAACTTTGGGCAAGTCCCTTAATCTCATTTTCGTCACCTGGAAAATGGGAACAGTGATCTCTTACTGGTTTACTTGCCAGGATATTTGGAGGAGAATGAATTGATGGAAAAATGCTTTCAAAAATATAAAACAACAGAAAATAATAGAAGGCATTTTAAAAGCCCTGTGTATATGTTATTCCACATTTCTTTCTTTGTTGTTGTTTTTTTTAATGATTTTTATTTTTAGAGTTGGGGTTTTACCATGTTGGCCAGACTGGTCTTGAACTCCTGACCTCAGGTCATCTGCCCACCTCAACCTCCCAAAGTGCTAAGACTATAGGCGTGAGCCACCGTATACGGCCATTTTTTTTTTTTTTAAAGACAGAGTCCCACTCCATCACCCAGGCTAAAGTATAGAGTGGCATGATCTTGGCTCACTGCAACCTCTGCCTCCTGGCTTCAAGTGACTCTCCTGTCTTAGCTCCCCCGGGCGCTGGCCTGTTTTTTTGTTTTGAGCCCAAGGCGTGCGCTGTCGCCCGGCGGGAGGGCAGTGGCGCTATCTCGGCTCACTGCAACCTCTGCCTCCTGGGTTCAAGCGATTCTTCCGCTTCAGCCTCCTGAGTTACTGGGACCACGGGCACATGCCACCACGCCCAGCTAATTTTTGTATTTTTAGTAGAGACGGGTTTTCACCCTGTTGCCCAGGATGGTCTCGATCTCTTGACTTCGTGATCCGCCTGCCTCAGCCTCCCAAAGTGCTGGGATTATAGGCGGTAGCCACCGCGCCCGGCCTTCCACATCTCCTTCAACCTCCTCTCCTTCCCTCGGCATGAATCCCGGATCCTGCCTCTCCTCGCCTGACCATTCACACAGACGGGTGGTACTTCCTGGCGGTTCCTATTTGGCTTATTGGCTCTGCCCTATTAGACTAGAGGCTGAGGACTGTACTCAGGTTTCTCTTTGTTCTATAGATGTGGGTTTAAGATGGTTTAGATGAGCAAACCCTTGGCTCTTAGTGAAGAGCCGGCCTGAGTTCCAGAGATGCTGTGGGTGGCCCAACTTCCTACTGGGCCTGGCCCCAGGGGTGGTACCTGGATGGTGAGCTGCCGCACAGTGTATTCTGGGCACTCTTTCATGTCCTGGACGCGGATCTGGAAGGGTCCATAGGTTTCCTCTTCTGTGGGCCAGTAGTGGACACATTTCTAGGAGGGAGGGAGCTGGGAGTCAGAAGAGGGTCAGCTGGAGAGGGGGATGGGGCAGCAGAGAGGGGCTGGTGTCTCCTCCCCATCTTCCACCCCTACTGGATGGGTGGTCATCAACAGGGGGCCTGGCTCTTCTGAGCTTGATACCTGCAGGCAGAGTGCTCACTCTATCCCATATTTTGGCCATGGACAGCCTCCCTGGGTCTATCTCAGGGAGCTTTCTGAGAGGTGTGAGCTGGGGCTGGATCCCAGGGAAGCCTCTAGTCCTGAGCCACCCTGGGTTGGGGGTGGGGGGGGGGTGAGCATAGCACTTTCTGAGTTCATCAAGAACTGTGGCTCTGCTCCTACCTCCTTGCCTTCTCGGAGCTGAGTGAGCATGACAATGAGAGACACTTCCTCTTGCCACACCATCTCCCAGAAGTCCGACACAGTGTTGGGCATGGGGCCCTGGGTGGCAATGTAGACCTTCTCCTTCCCGTCATAGCCCTGGGGAGGTGGAAGCACAGGGGAAGGGGTGGGGAGCAGTGAGAGCAGAGCTCTGCGAGATCCTGGATGCCTCAGGTGCTGGGGTCATCCTGAAGCTGCGAACGACACGTGTAGACACACACATGCATGAACACGCACACTCAGAAGCCATGTGGTGGAAAGGTTTCGGGTTCTGGAGTAAGGATCAGATCTCTGTTCTTCGGTTTCCTGGCTGTGCCACTATGAGCCAGTTACCGAGCCTCTGTAAGCCTCAGTTGTATCATCTGTAAATTGGGCATAATAATGTCTATCGTAATGTAGAGTTTATTAAATTCAGTAAGATATATTGAGAGTCTAGCTGATAGCAAGTGCTCTGCAGATGTTTGTTCCCTTCCTCCCCTGCTGCTTTCTTCTAGCATAAAATACCTAAAGTGTGTTTAATATTTGTTCAGTGATATTTTCAGATTAACTTGTTACTTTTTCATAAAAGTAATAGCAAAATGCAGCACACTTTCCTTAATCTGATTTTCTCGCCTTCAGGATCCTCAGCTTCCTGCTCCTCAAATGATGGTGAAATCCAGACTGCAGTTGATCTGGTATTGGCAGGCAAATGGAGGATCATGTGTCCCCCACGGCTTCCTGAGCTAAGAGGTTTTCGCCTCCCTGCACCCCTGACTGATATCTTACCCACATTGAGCCACTAGAGAGCGCCGCTTTTACATCTCCTTTGGGCCCACAGCAGCGAAAAGCTGGTGTGGAGCACCTTCCTGGCCTAGAGCTTCCTATATCTTGACGTCAATCGACCATCTTCACATAAGAGGGGGCTACTTGAAGGGCACTTAAGGTAAGAGGGAAGGGAGGTCCCATTAGTGCTGGCATCACCTATGCAGGTCTCGGGAGCTGTGAGCTCTCAAGCAACTGGAGATTGGACTCAACAATGCTAACTTCCTGCTAAGTCTAGAGGGCGGCATGGGAGGGCTGATGGGGAGGTTAGGGAGACTCAGTGGTCACTCCAGCTATTTTTAACACCTGCTCCGTTGTCTAGGTTGCTGTCTTGGGGCCTGTTCAGTGCCAGTCCAGCTTGGTAGGGAGATGACGGAGGTGAGCTGGAGCAGGGAGGGCGGGAAATGCAGGCACCTGATCCACCAGCCATGGCTGGAAGATATTCTCAGACGTCTGAGAGTTCCCCCATTCCCCGCCCACCACTGCAGCAGGCCACTCACTCGGATGTAGTTGGCATTGATGTAGTCTCCGTTCTCCTGGCTCTGTGCCCGGCCTAGACAGACACGGCTCTGGGGATCTAGCAAATAAAAATCAGCAGAGGTCAGAGGTCAAAAGGTGGCCAACTAACACAGACTCCAGCAGGGGCAGAAGGAGGAGAGTTCCTGTGCTCATCACAGACATGGCACCTTGTGTATAGCAGGTGGCCTGATATCCCACTGAAGCTGCTGTTGTTGTTTTGAAAGACAGGGTCTCACTCTGTTGCCTAGTCTGGCATGCAGTGGTGCAGTCACAGCTCACTGCAACCTCTAACTCCTGGACTCAAGTGATACTTCTTTCCACATAGCTGGGACTACAGGCACATGCCACCACACCTGGCTAATTTATTCATTCATTAATTCATCCATTTATTTATGTTTTTTGTAGAGACATGGTTTCACTTTGTTGCCTGGCTGGTCTTAAGTTTCTAACCTCAAGCAATTCTCCCACTTCGACCTCCCAATGTGCTGAGATTACATATATGAGCTACCATGTTTGGCCCCCACTGAAGTATTTTATACGCAGATAGTAGGGAGCTATCGAATGTTTCTGAGCAGGATAGTGATGTGATCAAAACAATAGTTTGGGAAGGTTAACTGAGTGGTGCTGTATAGGATGGACTAGAGAAGAAAGGGAATGGAGCAGCAGAGACCAAATGGGAAGATGGA
>CAUYQU010095539.1:0-27215 GCA_963574635.1 Cheracebus regulus
CCTCTCTCCCTTCCTTCCTTCCTTCCTTCCTTCCTTCCTTCCTTCCTTCCTTCCTTCCTTCCTTCCTTCCTTCCTTCCTTCCTCTTTCTTTCCCTCCCCTCCCACCTCCCTCCCCTTCCTCCCCTTCCATCTCCTTCTCCTCCATCTCCTTCTTCTCCTTCTCTTCTCTTCCCACCTCCTGCTCCTCCTCCCTCCTTCCTCCTCCTCCTCCCTCCTTCCTCCTCCTCCTTCTCTTCCCTTCCTCCTCCTCCTCTTCCTCCTCCTTCTTCTTCTTCTGTTTCTTCTTTTCCTTTTTCAGACAGGGTCTCACTCTCTTGCGCAGGCCGCAGTACAATGTGCAATCACAGCTCACTGCCATATCAACCTCTCCAGGCTTAGGCAATCCTCCTACCTCAGCTTCTCGAGGAGCTGGGACTATGGTTACTCGCCACCATGCCAGGCTAATTTTTGCGGAAACAGAGTTTCCTCATGTTTCCCAGGCTGGTCTTCAAATCCTGGGTTTCAGTGATCCTCCCACCTCAGCCCCCAAAGTGCTGGGATTACAGGCATGAGCCACCATGCCCAGCTCCATGTGGCCTTCTAAGGGAAGGATTATGTTTATAGGAATAAAGCATTGTACTTAAAGGAGGATCCCAGCAAGAACTCTTTGCATTCAAGGTGCTTCTCATACTTTCAGTTAATATTAAACATTTTGGGGGTGCTTATTATGTGCCAGACACTATGGTAGGTATTAGGAATACAATGTGACTTTTGAAAAATGGAGTCCCTCTTTAGGGAGTTAAAGCCCACTGCTTGATAATAGCTAAAACCTATTGATAGCGGCTGTGCTTTGTATACACTACCTCGTTTAATCTTCAGTTCCAGCAGGGTGCAGTGGCTTATACCTGTAATCCCAGCACTTTGGGAGGCTGAGGCAGGAGGGTAATTTGAAGTCAGGAGTTTAAGACCAGTGTGGCCAACAGACCAGTGAAAGTTAAAAAATCCAGCATAACTGGAACCTCAACCCTATAAGATTATCAGATTTGTCCAGACATTTGGACAGTATTCTATTGATAATATCTGATTTTTTTTTTAAATTTCTGACTTGTAGGATATTGTCCAGGTTATGTACTTCTACCTCTTGGCCATTATTATTTTGGCTCGTACTTGAAGAGTATGAATTACAGATGAGTCAATTAAGGCAGAAACACTGGGTATAAACGTATAAAATACCATCATAGGCAGTATTTGACCTCGGAAAGATTCTGGGGGAAAAAAGATAAATTAATGAGCATAGATTCATTGGCAGAGTCTGTTAAGGGGTATATCACCGACCTAACTAATAGTGCTGGGAGTGAGCTAATCCACGGGATACACTTACTCCTCTGATCCTACTGAAATTCATCCTGACCATCTGCTTCTGCAGCTATGACGGAGACACAAATGTTGGACTATCGGGATTTTCCAGATTGCTTTCAATATTCCAAATACCAAACCATCAGAGTTTGAAAAATTACTTTTGGTTTTCCAGACACTACAACATAGGACATGTCGACTAGGAGACATCAGTTTTAAGACATTTGTTGTACGTGATGTTTTCACCGTCCCGTTTTCTGTGGGTTTATTGGTGGAAAACCCGACTATTTTGTCCAAGAGACAGAAATTACAGTGGAGGAGAAATGGGCACAATCCTAACCATAGCATCACTTAGTGACTATCAAGCCTGAGACCCGAAAGCAACATTTTCAGTGGTTCCACAGCATTGCCTTTGTATAACTGGCTTTCTGGTTCCTTACTGAACACTTGCAGATAGGAGTTATGTTAGGTGAGAACATCTTTGGACCTATCTGCATAAGAAGAAGAGTGTAAACTCTGGTAGGACAGACTTTTTTCCACTCAGATAAGTAACTGTTAATGCAGGGTGTAAGTGTTTTCGTAGGAATAAACACATGTGTAAATTTGGATTAGGTTTTGTTGCATGTAATCAAAATATCAGTGCCTTACACAGGATGGGAGTTTATTTCTCTTTCACACAAATGAAGGTAAGAGGTAGACAGTGCAAAATATCTAGTAACTCCATAAAGTCATTAGAATAAATCCAGGCCAGGTGCGGTGGCTCAAGTCTGTAATCTCAGCACTTTGGGAGGCTGAGATGAGTGGATCGCTTGGGGCCAGGAGTTCGAGACCAGCCTGGCCAACATGGTGAAACCCCATGTCCACAAGAAAAATAAATATATTATTATTATTATTATTAGGTTATGGTGGCTCCAGGATGGGTGCCTGTAGTCCCAGCTTCTCAGGAGCTGAGAATCACTTGAACCTGGGAGGCAGAGGTTGCAGTGAGCCAAAATCATGCCCCGGCCTCAAGCCTGGGCAACAGAGCGAGACTCTGTCTCAGGAAAAAAAAAAAAAAAGCAAATAAATCCAATCTCTTCCTAGTGCAAAGCTTCACCATCCCTTGGGTGTGGGCTCTGTCTTCCTAGTCCAAGCTGGTGACTAAAGAATCAGGCACATATTCAAATGGAGGAAGGGGAAGAAAGGCATGTCTTCTCCCTAAAAAATCATGTCCCAGAAGCTGCAAACATATTCACTTTCATGTTATTAGCCAGACCTTAGCCCAGTGGTCTCATCCAGCTGCAAAAGATATTGGAAAACGTAGACTTTATCCCAAGCACTTTATGCTTAGCTAAATATTAGAGGTTCTTGTATCAAGAAAAAAAGACAACAGAATGGATATAGGGTAGACAATTAGCAGTCTCTGCCACAAACGTTGAACCCAGCTATGAGGCATCAGAAAAGGCCTTGAGAAAGAGGTTGTATCTGAGCACTGAGTAAAATATGCTCAGGAACCCACACAGTTGAAAGGGATGTAGGAGGGGAGGAAGGGCAGAGTGTCTCTGGGGAGGGGGCTGCACATATGAGGCCGTAAGAGAGAAGTGTGCCATGATGGGGGAACTGAAAGTTGCTTCTCTGGCTGGATTGAAGACAGGAGGCAGGAGAATTCGCTCCCTATGTGAGACTCCAGCCAGTCCTCATCCTCCAGTAATGTTCGCAGCGGTCTGGCTCTCCTCCTTACCTCCTGCTGCAGCTGATTCTCTAAGTTTAGAGTGAGTGGCCGGCCATTCCCTCCAGGGCAGGAGGGCAAAGCGTGGAGAGTATGCCATCGCCTTGTTAGGAAGGCCCCCTACTTATGTATCAGAACACATTTGAGTTTCCCCTTCTTCAACTAGGCCAAAAAACAAAGTATCTTCTAGTGAGCATCTTTCAGAGAGGCTCCAAGGAGGGTCGGGGGTAAATGCAGAGCCCCCGTCTGAGTCTCTCTTCTGCTCTTCCACACCTAGGAGCTAACTTCCTGCCATTTTTATCATAACTGTTACAGGTGAGGGATTCGTGAACTAGGAAACAGGCCAGAGGTCACTCGGAGATTGCGAAGGCACCTCCAAGTAGCTTGTCCAAGACTGACTTGTGCTCGTGCCCCCCAGTTCATTCCCTTTCCAGTGTTCCTGTGTGGGGGAATGTGTCTGCACATATCCCAGTGCCAGAATGGGAAAGCCAGGAGTTAGCCCAGGCATGGCGTCCCTCCCTGCTCACGTCCAACCACTCATGTGTCTAATAATTTTACCTCAACAGCTTGCACCTCTGCCTACTCCTCTTCACATCCACTCCGTCCCTGCCCCCGATGCTAGTCGAAGCTACTATCATCCTCTCCCAATCACAGCAGTGGTTGCAAGTCTGGTTGCCCTGTACCTGCTCAGACCCCCTACCCGATCAATCACACCGCAGCCAGTGTCATCATTTCCAGCATAAGCCTGATCATGATCCTCCTTCACCTCTTAAAACCATAGGGTGGGCTGGGTGTGGTGGCTCACGTCTGTAATCCCAGCACTTTGGGAGGCTGAGGCATACAGATCATGAGGTCAAGAGATTGAGACCATCCTGGCCAACATGGTGAAACCCCATCTCTACCAAAAATATATAAATTAGCTGGGCATGGTGGTCCGTGCTTGTAGTCCCAGCTACTTGGGTGGCTGAGGCAAAAGAATGGCTTGAACCCGGGAGGTGGAGGTTGTAGTGAGCTGAGAACGTGCCACTGCACTCCAGTCTGGCAACAGGGAGAGACTCTGCCTCAAAAAAAAAAAAAAAAAAAGGCCAGGCGCAGTGGCTCACCCCTGTAATCCCAGTCTCAAGGCGGGTGGATCACAAGGTGAGGAGCTCAAGACCAGCCTGGCCAAGATGGTGAAACCCCGTCTCTACTAAAAATAAAAAGATTAGTCAGGCTTGGTGGCGGGTGCCTGTAATTCCAGCTACTTGGGAGGCTGAGGCAGAGAATTTCTTGAACCCAGGACATGGAGGATGCAGTGAGCCTGCATTGTGCCACTGCACTCCAGCCTGGGTGACAAAGCAAGACTCCATCTCAACAAAACAAAACTCTAGGGTGGCTAACTGCAGTCTACACAGCTCTAAATACTCAGGTCTTCACCTCTCCTGCTTCGTCAGGAGTCATTCCTTCCCCTGCTCCCTTCACTCCAGTCACCTTGGCTAACTTTTGCCAGTGCTCTGCCCTCCTTTCCGTCTTAGGGATGTCCCAAGCTGCAATGCTTTTCTTCCCCTAGTGAATCCCAGTTTCCTTCTGTTGTCAGTGTTAGTTGCTTTCTGGGGGAAATATAAACTCCCAGTCTGCTAAAAATCCTTGCCCATTCCCTTCATTTCTTTCCTTTAGTACACATGTTGGTTTATAATTTTACATTCACTGCTTATTTCATTAGTATCTCTATTGATGCATTTTTAGTTGATAATCCTTCCAGCTAAAGAGCTACAAAAGTTTCAGATTAATTCTGGAAACATTTTCTCTTTGCATATTTAAAGGGAAAGTGATCTTTTCTAATATTTGCAGATAAGAGGAATGTTTGAAGTTAGAGTCCTAAAGGAGTATTATTTTTATAATGATTTTGCTGTTTCCAAGTTAATGTTTACAATTTAATAAATCTCTTGATGATTGCATACAAGTATGGCCGTTTGGTAGTATTCAGAAACATCACAGTAATGGCAGTTTTTAAAATTAGTGTGTAATCCTCAGTAATTATATGTCAAATTGCTGTCAAACCAGTAAGATTGCATTTATACACCCATCGTTCTGAGGATTGTTGGTAACCTGGGCATATTTTCCTCAAATAACTTTGCCTTCTTGCGTCACAAGGCCCAATTTGCTCACATTTTCCTCAGTGACAGTACCTTTGTTAATAACACTCAAAGTTGTATACAGTGGAGGTGAGGGATTCTTCTTCTTCTTTTTTTTTTTTGAGACAGAGTTTCGCTCTTGTTGCCCAGTCAGAAATGCAATGGCATGATCTCAGCTCATTGCACCCTCCGCCGCTCGAGTTTTAAGCAATTCTCCTGCTTCACCCTCCCGAGTAGCTGGGATTACAGGCATGTGCCACGAAGCCAGGCTAATTTTGTATTTTTAGTAGAGATGGGATTTCTTTATGTTGATCAGGCTGGTCTCGAACTTCTGACCTCAGGTGATCTGCTGCATCAGCCTACTAAAGTGCTGGGATTACAGGCGTGAGTCACTGTGCTGGTGGGATTCTTCTTTACACTACCTATTGGTAGGCAAAAGGTGGCTTTTAATTCAGGATGTGTTACATGGGCTTTCTTGAAATGCGAGCCCATTGCCCTGGTGAATCTTTCATATTTAGGTGGTTTTCTTGTAAAGCCATCTGCAACAAGGCAGACTTTTGTAACCATCCTCTTCCATGCCTTCTTCTTTCTCTTTCCTGTTTGAATAACTTTTAATACTTCTGTTTCTGTTGAAGGTGGAGAACATCCAAGCCTGAAAGGGAAACACCAAGTGGATGAATTTGGTCAGCCGATCTAGGTGAGTGCAGCCACACTGCAGAGGTAGAATCTGTAGGACTTGGCAAGTGGTGGAATGTCACAATTCATTACATTAGGCAGAGAGACTTCCCATTTTACCCCCTTCTCTTTTAGTTTCTGCTTAATCATATTGGAAAGTGCTTTAGCTCGAGATTGTCTCTCTCTGTCCAGCAGATAGGCAGGTCCTGCTCCCTGTGGAGTCTTTTCATCATTCCTTTGTTTGGTGTTTCTCTTTTCTTTTCTTTTTTTTTTTTTAAGATGCGGTTTCACCATGATGGCCAGGCTGGTCTTGAACTCCTGACCTCAGGTGATCCACCCACCTCGGCCTCCCAAAGTGCTAGGATTACAGGCGTGAGCCACTGCGCCTGTCCGGTGTTTCTCTTTTCATGCATCTTGATAGTCTTTTTGATTTGTATTTCCTCAGCATGGCGCTGTTTATGGTAAAGTTTAGCCTTCAGACCAATCATTTTCATTGCCTTCTTTGAACTTTCATGAGCCTCTCAGTTTTCCTTCTTTCTCTTTTTCTCGTGGTAATTCAAACAGTATCTATAGCATTTACAGTGTAATTCAATATATTAACTCTGTGGCATATTGATGGCTGTAGAGCCACCAGAAGCAGCCTCTCAGGTGCGAAAATACTCTCAATTTTTGGGTATTAGAGACCCATGAGCCGACACCGCGCAGGCTGCGACCGGCAAGTGGTTTCGTGTTAACTTTGCTATTGCTTTATACTGCTGTAAAGTAATAAACGTAAATTTCTCTCCCACATGTTACTAATCAGCCATGGAGAGTTAGGAGGATGCCCTAGTTTGGGAGGACACTATCTTAATATTCCTTAACATCTCTTAACTGTTTTGCACATCCAGAACATTTCTGCCTCCAATTCCAGCAAGGATCTGAGGGTCCAGGACCTTAGGAAAGCTGCCTGTAGACAGGTGGAGGGGTAAGGACATGTGGGATGAGAAGGGTCAGCTTGCATTCTTCTGCCTCCCACACCCCTACATTTAGGAACAAGCCTCATACCTATTATACTCACCATGAGTTACAAACTAGTGGCTCACAGGCCAAGTTAGTCCCTTAGATGTGCTTGGCTTGGCTAGAAGGATATTTAAAATTATTATTATTATTTCATTTTCATTTTCATTTTCATTTTGAGACAGGGTGTCTCTGTCTTCCGGGCTGGAGTGCCTTGGCTTGATTTTGGCTCCCTGCAAACTTCTGCCTCCCGGGTTCAAGCATTTCTCTTGCTTCAGCCTCCTGAGTAGCTGGGATTACAATCATGTGCCAACAAACCTGGCTCATTTTTTTTCTTTCTTTTTTTTTTTTTTTGTATTTTTAGTAGAGATGGGGTTTCACCATGTTAGCCCAGCTCATGTCAAACTCCTAGCCTCAAGTGATCCACCCGCCTTGGTCTCCCAAAGCACTGGGATTGCAGTTGTGAGCCACCACGCCTGGCCTCTACTCCTTTTAAAATGTGCTTTAATAGCATTTCTAAATTGTGTTCATAGGGGTCTTTTTTGGGGGTGGGGGGGCGGGTGGTGGCTCGCCTCATGGTGGACCGCCTGCCCACTCCCAAGATCCAACTACGTGCTTTTTATCATAGGGGTCTTATATATATTCTTTGTCAGGTAAAATTTGAGTTATTATGGTTGTTGTTACTACAGTGAACTGAGTCTTAATTGTTACTGGATTTTCTTTTCTTTTTTTTTTAAGACGGAGTCTCACTCTGTCACCCAGGCTGAGCAGTGGCGCAATTTCAATTTCAGCTTGCTGCAACCTCTGCCTCCCAGGTTCAAGCAATTCTCTTGCCTCATCCTCCTGAGTAGCCGGGATTATAGGCCCAAGACACCACGCCTGGCTAATTTTCATATTTTTAGTAAAGACGGGGTTTTACCATGTTGGTCACTCTGGTCTTAAACTCCTGACCTTGTGATCCACCTGCCTCAGCCTCCCAAAGTGCTGGGTTTACAGGTGTGAGCCACCGTGCCTGCCCTGTTATTGCATTTTCTAGTGGGTTATTGCTGATATAGAGGAAAATGACTGATTTATGTAGGTTCTGGGTCATTTAGTTAATGGGTCTATAATTTCTCTGCCTAAGCCACTGTTTTTACTTCATGCTCCATCAGAGGTCTCTGATAGTTTCAGGGTGTCCAGACAAATCCATTCATTTACCCATGTCTTCACTGAACATTTATTGAGAACTTCTGTTATGAAGTGTGCTACCCCGACCCCCCACATTCATATGTTGAAGCCCTAATCCCCAATATGGCTGCATTTGGAGACTGGGCATTTAAAGAGGAAATTAAGGTTAAATGAGGTTGCAAGATTGGAGTCCTAATTAGATAGGACTACTGTTCTTAAAACAAGAGAGAGACATCTGAGCTCCCCCAAGCCCCAAGCACAGACAGAGAAAAGGCCACGTAAGGACACAGTGAGAAGGTGGCTGTCTGAGCAGAGGAGAGGGGTCTCACCAGAACCCAATCCCACTGGCACCTTGGTCTTGAACTTCCAGCCTCTAGAACTGTCAGAAAATACATTTGTGTTGTTGAAGACACCCTGACAGTGCGCTTTGTTATGGCAGCCAGAGCAGATGAGTATAGCCTCTTGGTGCCCTAGTTCTTCCCGTTATTTTGTGGAAGTGTATCTCTGGCCAGAAAGCCTTACCTAGGGTCTTTTTTCAATTCAGGAAGTGGAGATCTGGTTAGAGTTGAAGAGATGTTTTAAGAAAACAAAGAAAGAGAATTAGCATTCATGGCACAAAGGGAGGTCATTGATTTCTGTTAAAACACTTTAAATTGCAAACTTCCTCCAAATCTTAGTAAAAAAATATTTTTTCAGTGTTTTCAAGACTCTGTCAGAGAATTGATGGGGACTGAATTGTTTCTAAAAGTAAACCTCCACAAACAAACACACCCATTGATTCTCAGGGCAAAAAAAGAAAGGAAGACACATCCATGTAAGAGGCCTAAACGGGAAAGAGAAGATCCATCACGAAGAGAAAATGGGAGGAGAGATCCATCTCCTCATTCTGGCAATTCAGAGTCGGTAGCACATATTCCTTCCCACCTTAGACAAGGCCATGAGACTTTCTCCGGTAAAGGGGGCTGCTTTGGTGTGGAATCCTGTAGTAGTTTGGTGAGAAAGTTCCTATACATTCTTTGATTTTTTTAGAGACAAGGTCTTGCTCTGTTGCCCAGGCTGGATCCAGTGGAGCGACCGTAGGTCACTGTACCCTCCAACTCCTGGGCTCAAGCCATCCTCCCACCTCAGCCTCCTGACTGACACAAAACGTACACACTCATTTGTATAGTTTTTGTAGATATGGAGTCTCACTATGTTGCCCAGACTGGGCTCCAACACTTGGCCTCAACTGGTCCTCCCACCTTGGCCTCCCAAAGTGCTGGGATTGCAGGTGTTAGCCATCACGCCCAGCCCATATTCTTCACAACAGCTGGAATAACCTCAACCTTGCACCCTGTTCAAAACTCTTCCAATGGCTTTTCATCACATCTGAAACGAAATCCATGTGTTTCTCATGGCCAGTAAAGCCAGTAGGTCTGGGCCCTGACCATCACCCTGAAATAATCTCCTACCACACTGCTTCCTTCTCACTCTGCCCCAGCTACACTGGTTTCTTTGTGCTCCTTGAACACACAGAGCTGACACCAAGCTCAGGGCCTTTGCATGTTCTCTTCTGTCTGCCAAGAGTGCTCTTTCTTCCAGCTTTTCTTTCTTTTGCTCCTTCAAAGCCCCGCTAACATGTTACTTCCTCAGAGAAGTGTTTCCTGACCACTCAGTCTAAGCCATTTTGCCTCCTACACATCTTTTCCTTGTTAGCATTTAGATTACAGAATCATTTGATTATTTCTTTTTTTTTAGATAGAGTTTCTCTCCTGTTGCCCAGGCTGGAATGCAATGTCGTGATCTTGACTCACTGCAACCTCTGCCTCTCAGGTTCAAGTGATTCTCCTGTTTCAGCCTTCTGAGTATCTAGGATTATAGGCATATGCCACCACGCCCGGCTAATTTTTGTATTTTTAGTAGAGATGAGGTTTCATCATATTGGTCAGGCTGGTCTCAGACTCCTGTCCTCAGGCGATTCGCCTGCCTCGGGCTCCGAAAGTGCTGGGATTACAGGCGTGAGCCACCATGCCCAGCCCGATTATTTCTTTTCCTTTTTTTTTTTTTTTTTAAGACAGGGTTTCACCATGTTGGTCAGGCTGGTCTTGAACCCCCGACCTCAGGTGATCTGCCCGCCTTGGCCTCCAAAGTGCTTGGATTACAGGCGTGAGCCACCACGCCCGGCCTATTTCTTTTCTTTTCTTTCTTTCTTTTTTTTTTTTGAGAGGGAGTCTTGCTCAGTCACTAGGCTGGAGTGCAGTGGTGCAATCTTGGCTCACTGCAACCTCCGTCTCCCGGGTGTAAGCCATTCCCCTACCTCAGCCTCCTGAGTAGCTGGGACTACAGGTGTGCACCACCACACCTGGCTAGTTTTTTGTGTTTTAGTAGAGATGAGATTTCACTATGTCAGCCAGGATGGTCTTGATTTCCTGACCTTGTGAACCACCCACTTTGGACTCCCAAAGTGCTGGGATTACAGGCATGAGCCACCACGCCTGGCCTGATTATTTCTTTATTGTCTGTCTTCTACTACAGTATAAGGTCTGTGAAAGCAGGAATTTGGTAATGTATGTGGGATGAATGAATGAACAGACCAGCCTGCCAAGAACAGAGTGGGAGGGATTTGTGAGGGTACAAATAATGCAACCATATACCTCTTTCCTCTAAGAATTAGGCCGGGCTCTGTGGCTCACGCCGGTAATCCCAGCACTTTGGGAAGCTGAAGCCGGTGGATCCCTTGAGCTTAGGAGTTCGAGACCAGCCTGGACAACATGGCAAAATCCTGTCTTCACTAAAAATACAAAAATAAGCCAGGCATAGTGGTGCATACCTGAAATCCCAGCTACTTGGGAGGTTAAGGGTACAGGATCACTTGAACCTGGGAGGCGGAGGCTGCAGTGAGCCAAGATCACGCCACTGCACTCCAGCCTGGTGACAAAGTGAGACTCTATTTCAAAAGTAATTAATAATAATAATTGCTGCTACTTCATCCTGTCCATCCCATGTTCATAAAAGCTTCAGCATAAAGTGCACTCCACATACAAGGAGAGCACAAATCCTCCATCCAGGCTTGGACTCATCCCTCTTTCTCCCACATTGCCTCTTTTGACTTACCTCATTTTGCTCCCAATAACCAGCCTTGACTTGTCTGGATTTATCTGGGCATCAGGAACCTATGTTGCACATTCAGTTGACCAGATTATGTTTGCCTTAGAGTGTCTCCTATGGCAGTCACTCTGGGACAGTCACCTAGGGGCCTGGTGCTCCTGCAGTCTGCCGTTCAGTCCTTCTGCCTGATAACGAATATTGTTCCTTTTATCCTTGTAACTTGACCCAGAGAGAGGTGACTGTCAATGTCCAAGGCCTCTGGAAAGGGAGAATGGAAATGTGAACTCACTGGGCACAGGGGAATGGGTGGGTCTGAGAGTTTAGACAGTGTTAGAGCATGCTCCTTCCAGATCATTCTCATTGAAAAGTTCAGAATGACCTTCTCTCTCCAAGTCAAGAAAGGATCAACACTCCTCCCTACCTTCTAGCATTCTCATTTCTAAGGTAAAATATAATGTATTAAGAATCTGTAAATTGGCCGGGTGTGGTGATTCATGCCTGTAATCTCAGTACTTTGGGAGACCAAGGCAGGTGGGTCATCTGAGGTCGGGAGTTCGAGACCAGCCTGACCAACATGGAGAAACATCCTCTCTACTAAAAATACAAAAATTAGCAAGGCTTGGTGGTGCATGCCTGTAATCTCAGCCACTCAGGAGGCTGAGGCAAGAGAATCACTTGAACCTGGGAGGCAAGGTGAGCCAAGATCACACCATTGCACTCCAGCCTGGGCAACAAGAACGAAACTCTGTCTCAAAAAAAAAAAAAAAAAAAAAAGGAATCCTTAAGTTATCTCTTTTAATTGGCACTCTGCTTTTTGAGATACGCACTGTCATCACCCAGTTTACAGATGAGGAGATTGAGGCTGGGGGATGTGAAATGATTTATTTCAGTTCACATGGTTTGCAAACAGCGGAGTCAGGATCCTAATGCAGATATCAACCAGTGCTATTTGGCATACCACTTTAAATCAGTTACCTACGCTCACTTTGAAACAACATCAGCTTTATTAAGGCAACTTTACATACCATACAACTCGCCCATTGTAAGTGTACAATTCGATTATTTTAGTAAGCTTGTAGAGTTGTGCAACTGTCACCACAATCCAGTTTTAGAACATTTCCACTACCCCAAAATGTTTCCTCATGTCCATTTTCGGTTCATACCCACTCCTACCCCCACCTCTAGGCAACCGCTGATCTACTTTCTGTCTCTATAAATTTGCTGTTTTAGACACTCTAGAGAAATGAAATCATCCTGCAGGATCTTTTCTTTTACTACAAGCTGCATTTGTTTTGTGAAGACTGTTCAGCTCAGTTCTCCACATTCTGTTCAGAGGTGTGCATTGGCTTAGCACAAGAAGGAAGGTATTGTAACTCCACCTCTGCAGGATGTCTGGGGGGAAAGCTTTTTTTGAAGGAGAATTTGTATTATTTTATTTATTTTTATGTACAGAAAACTCAACAGTGTACATTTAACCCAGTTTGGTGGCAAGTTTTTTAGCCTTTGCCTTTTCCAGCTTGGCAGTGAGAGCCACAAACATGGGACCCAGGACACTGCCTTCCCCGTGATGGTGGATCTCATCGTATCTGTCATTGTAATTGGTCCTGATAGCTTCCACCAGCTAAGCCAAAGCTTCTTTGTCTTCCAAGTTAGGCTGTGTGAAGGTGACAGTGGTACAGGTCTTCCTGTGGACTAGACGTCCCAGTCTTACCTTCCCCTTGATAATGCCGTCAGGGACCTTTATTTTACAACACAGAGATAGGCACTATCATCACCCACTTTCCAAATGACGAAGATGAGGCTAGGGACAGGCAGAAGACAGCTAGCTCAGTGGGATCCACATCATGTTTAGTCACCACTAGCTGAGTCTTTTTTAGACGAATTCTCACCCTGTTGCCCAAGCTGGAGTGCAGTGGTGCGCGATCTTGGCTCACTGCAACCTCCACCTCCTGGGTTCAAGCAATTCTCCTGCCTCAGCCTTCCAAGTAGCTGGGATTACAGGCACCAGCCATTGCGCCCAGCTAATTTTTTTGTATTTTTGGTAGAGATGGGAGTTCACCATGTTGTCCAGGCTGGTCTCGAACTCTTGACCTCAGGCAATATGCCTGCCTCAGCCTCCCAAAGTGCCGTAGGTGTGAGCCACGGTGCCTAGCCCAGCTGAGCCTTCTTGTAATCCAACAAGGTGGTGACAGTGATAACTCCTGCTGAAAGGACAGATGGTCTCTTAGTGGGGACGTCCCCTTTGCGGGCAGCTTTCTTTTCAGCCCAGGCCAGCAGCCTCTGCCCCTTCTCTTGCTTTGTCTGTAATCTGTACTGGTGAGCCAGCTTATGTATTACAGTTGAGTAGCTGTTTGGGGGTCCAAGGCCTGAGTGAACAGTTTCATTGCAGGAGGCACTTTTAGCCATGTGTAGAGGATGGCTCTTTGCCACTGCAACCTGATAAACTGGGGCCATTAGACAAGGCAAGTGAGGTCCCTTTTGGGCTGGATGTGCTGTCCAATGCCAAAATTCTTCGGCCTTTTCTCCAACACAGGCTTTTCCACTTTCTTGGCCTCCTGCTTCTTCGCAACAGCAGCGGCTGGAACCACCTTCTTCTCCTGGGCTTTCTTTCCTTTTGGCATGTTGGGTGGCATGAGGAAGGAAAGGAAACAAAGTGTTTGTGTTTGGTGGCTACTCCAGGCTTCTGAGGACGGCAATGAGGCACTACCAGGCTGAAAGTAGAAAATCAGGGTGGAGGTGATTGTGGTGTTGGGGAATCATACATGGTTTTATTTGTTGTTCTTGTTTTTGTTTTACTTCCTAAAATATTTGAAATAGTTGATTTTAATTCATGGACTTTTTACTCCAAATCATTTCAGAGATGCCTCCATTTAAATAAAATACAGCTGGGTGCGGTGGCTCACACCTGTAATCCCAGGACTTTGGAAGGCTGAGGCAGGCAGATCACCTGAGGTACGGAGTTCAAGACCAGCCTGGCCAACATGGTAAAACCCCATCTCTGCTAAAAATACAAAAATTAGCCAGCTGTGGTGGTACATACCTGTAATCCTGGCTACTCAGGAGGCTGAGGCAAGAGAATTGCTTGAACCCGGGAGGCAAAGGTTGCAGTGAGTTGAGATTGCACCACTGTACTCCAGCCTGGGCGATAAGAGTGAGACTCCATCTCCAAAAAACAAAAACAAATAAAAATAAATAAAATAAAATACAAAGAACAAAATGAAACCCTAAAAATCTGATTTAAAAGTGTAATCCGGCAGGTCTTAAGGCAGTGAGTTATCTCACTTTGATCGTTCACAGTCAGAGATGGAATACCTTGTTCTACTCCTCCCCTCCTTCTCACTACTATGCTTGACTAATCTTTAAAAACAAAGTTAGATAAAATTTAAAGAATTAAAATGTCCAGCCTGGCCAACATGGCAAAATCCCATCTCTACTAAAAATACAAAAGTTAGCTGGGCATGGTGGCATGCGCCTGTAATTCTAACTTCTCAGGAGGCTGAGGCCAGATAAACGGTTGAACCTGGGAGGTGGAGGTTGCAGTGAGCCGAGATGGTGCCATTGCACCCTAGCCTGAGTGACAGAGTAAGACTCCATCTCAAAAAAAAAAAAAAAAAGTAAATAAATAAATAAAAATTAAAATGTCATCGAAAGGGCCACCCTGAAGTGATTCAGCTCATCTCTATGCTGAATCTGAGGTCAGGAGTTCTAGACTAGCCTGGCCAACATGGTGAAACCCCATCTCTACTATACATACAAAAATTAGCCAAGCGTGGTGGTACACACCTGTAATCCCAGCTACTTGGGAGGCTGAGGTAGGAGAATCGCTTGAACCCAGAGGCCGAGGTTGCAGTGAGCTGAGATCATGCCACTACAGTCCAGCCTGGGCAACAAGAGTGAAACTGCATCTCAAAAAAACAAAAACAAATAAAAATAAATAAAATAAAACACAAAGAACAAAATGAAGCCATAAAAGTCTGATTTAAAAATGTAATCCAACTTGTCTGAAGGCAGTGAGTTATCTCACTTTGGTTGTTCACAGTTAGTTACAGATAGAACATCCCTATTCTATCCAGAGAGAAAACTCTTTCCCTGCTTCTCGCTACTGCACTTGAGTAGTCTTTAAACATAAAATAAAATTTAAAAATTAAAATGTCTGGCTTGGCCAACATGGTGCAACCCCGTCTCTATTAGCTGGGTGTGGTGGTGCACACCTGTAATCCCAATTACTCAGGAGGCTGAGGCAAGATAAACTCGAACCTGGGAGGTGGAGGTTGCAGTGAGATGAGATGGCACCATTGCACTCCAGCCTGGGTGACAGAACAAGACTCTATCTCAAAAAAATTAATAAAAAAAAAAAATTAAAATTAAAGGCCAGGCATGGTGGCTCACACCTGTAATCCCAGCACTTTGGGAGGCTGAGGTGAAAGGATCAATTGAGGCCTGGAGTTCAAGACCAGCCTGGTCAACATGGTGAAACCCCATCTATACTAAAAATACAAAAAATTAGCTGGATGTGGTGGCAGGTGGCTATAATCCCAGCTACTTGGGAGGATGAGGCAGGAGAATCGCTTGAACTCAGGAGGCAGAGGTTGTAGTGAGCCGAGATCATGCCATCGCGCTCCAGCCTGGGCGACAGAGGGAGACTCCACACCCCCACTCCCCCTCAAAAAAAGAAAGAATGAAAGAAGAAATAAAATAAAATGTCATCAAAGGGGCTACCCTGAAGTGATTTGCCTCATCTCTATGCAGTCGGGTGTCTCCTCCCTGAAAGAGGAAGTGAGGAAGATGATACTCCTATTTCCTCCTCCAAATACCCACCCATTCCACTTACAGCCATGCAAGGTTTGCAATGTTTGTTTCTATTCCAGGCCTGGGTCCAGTGCAGTGACACTGAGGCTCTCACTTTCCTGCCTTTGGAATCTCCATTACACCTGCAGATGCCTTTTCTGGGACAATCAGAAGTTACCACCCCAAACCAGGGAGCTGATCCCCTTTCTTCCCCTCTGATCACCATTCCTGTCCCTCTGAGAAAAATCCCTACTCTATCCAGAGAGAAAACAACAGCCCTCCTTCATGACCATGTGGTTGATTCCAACCCCTTCATCCTCATTTCTCTTCTTGGGAGG
Organism: Cheracebus regulus; assembly: GCA_963574635.1. NCBI lineage: Eukaryota > Metazoa > Chordata > Mammalia > Primates > Pitheciidae > Cheracebus > Cheracebus regulus. Next base: position 16,209 of record CAUYQU010095539.1, read on the forward strand.
AACAAATTCTTTTCAAAGCTGGAGAAGTAGTGCACAGACTCCTTGAAGACGTCCCAGGGAAAGGTGATGGTCTTTTTCTCCACAGATCGCTCACAGGGACTGTCTTCTCTGTACTAAGACAAGACCTGAAAACAAGCCAGTTTGAGATTTTCTTCACAAACGTCTGTAGGTGCAAAGGCTCAGGGAGAAGGACTAGAAGACACATGTCCTGATCAATAATAATAATAGCTAACATAATAATAATAATTAACTATGTACTATGTGCTATACTCTGAACAGTTTATCTGCATCTAATACTCAGAATAACTATATTAGCCTCATTTGACAAAAAAATTTGGCATTTTGGTATAGAACAGAAATTGTGCAGAATTATTAAATTACTGGTGCCACAGACATTTTACTATATTATTAGTACAGAAATTTTTATTAAGGCACAGAAATTATTAGTACAAAGATGATATAAGTACTATTATTATAATATAGAAATTACTATACTAGTACAGGCTGGGCATGGTGGCTCACGCCTGTAATCCCAGAACTTTGGGAGGCTGAGGTGACAGATCACGAGGTCAGGAGATCGAGACCAGCCTGGCCAACATGGTAAAAACCCATCTCTCCTAAAAAGACAGAATTAGCTGGACATGATGGCATATGCCTGTAGTCCCAGCTACTCGGGAGGCTGAGGCAGAATAGTTGGAACCCAGGAGATGGAGGTTGCAGTGAGCCGACATGGCGCCATTGCACTCCAGCCTGGGCAACAAAGCAAGACTCTGTCAAAAAAAGAAAGAGAGAGACAGAGAGAGAGAGAGAGAGAGAGAGAGAGAGAGAGAGAGAGAGAAACCCCATCTCTACTAAAAATACAAAAAATTAGCTGGGCATGGTGGTGGGAGTCTGTAATCTTAGGTACTCCAGAGGCTGAGGCAGAAGAATCACGTAAACCCAGGAGATGGAGGTTGCAGTAAGCCAAAGTCATGGCATTGCCCTCCAGCTTGGGCAAAAAGAGAGAAACTCCGTATTCAAAAAAAAGAAAAAATGAAATTGCCAGTACAGGATAAAGTGTCAGTACTACCATTGGCCCCAGTTTGCAGAAAACAGGCTTAAAGAAGTTAAGCTAATTTGTCCAAGGTTCCAGAGTTAATGAGTAGAGCTAGCTGAATTCAGTCCTTACAAATAACAAGCGCTCAACCTTAAGTAAAGCTTACCCTCCTGTGTGCCTCCCACACTCATCCCTGGCATCCTCCCTGGGCAGGGATGAATAAGGAGAGAAGGAGGATATGAGCTGTGGACTACAAGAAAAAAAACCACAGTGGCTGAAGGAGAAGGAAATCCTTGTCCTTCCTGGTGACCCAGAGTCAACAGGGAAATGGGTAACTCTTAAACCAGAGAAAAGTCCCAGATCCTGTGTTTGAAAGAAAGAAACATTTTAAAAGTTAGAAAAAGTGTTTGAACAATGTTGTATTTAAACTGAGCTTAAGCAGCAGATGTTTCTTTTCTTTTCTTTTTTTTTCCTTTGAGGCAGAGTCTGGCTCTGTTGCCTGGGCTGGAGTGCAGTGATGCTATCTCAGCTCACTGTAACCTCTGCCTGCCCAGGTTCAAGCCATTCTCCTGCCTCAGCCTTCCAAGTAGCTGGGATTACAAACATTTGCCACCACACTTGGCTAATTTTTGTATTTTTAGCAGAGAGAGGGTTTTGCCATGATGGCCCAGCTCGTCTCGAACGCCAGGCCTCAAGTGATCCTTTCACCTCGGCCTCCCAAAGTGCTGGGATTACAGGGTGAGGCATCATGCCAGGCCCAGATGTTTCCTTAGTGTGGATTTCATACCAGGCTTTTCATTTGACTTTTGAATATTATGATGAAGTATATTAACTTTTATAATTACTTTTATTCTAAAATCTTGCCCTATGAATGAGCTCAAATCTCATACCCACAGATCAGGGAGGGTTAGGGACAACGCACAGAGCACAGGCTGGGATTTGCTTTGGGAACAGTTGGTGGGGCAGAGGATGCCTGCTGGAGGGAAGGGTTCTCTCTTTGTATGGTTGCTAGGAGCGCAGGGCCGGACTCAGAGGAGAAGCAAGATGAGTATCAATCCACAGCAGAAACAAAGAGGCATATATGCAGCTTCCAGGAGAGACCACTGGGGTTCTCACAAGAAAAGCCGACAAATAGTTCAGCTGGAAACATGAAGAGGGGAAGGAAATCACTCAGAGTATTCATCGGAATGTATACAGTAGTCCTCAAACGCAACAAACTCAGCACAGCTGCACCCACTTCTCCTTCAGAGCAGGGAAAAGAAAAATGTGTCAGAAATTTTCCGTCCTCTCACCCTCACAGCAGTGAAATCATCTCCCTCCACCAGGAGGAAGAAAATACTTTAATTGGCCAGGCACATTGTGGCTCACGCCTGTAATCCCAGCGCTTTGGGAGGCCGAGGTGAAAGCATTGCTTGAGGTCAGGAGTTCGAAACCAGCCTGGCCAATGTGGCCAAACTCCATCTCTAATAGAAATATAAAAATTAGCCGGGCGTGGTGGCAGGCGCCTGTAGTCCCAGCTACTCTGGGGGCTGAGGCAGGAGAGTCGCTTGAACCTGGGAGGAGGAGGTTGTATTGAGTTGACATCACGCCACTGCACTCCAGCCTGGGCAACAGAATGAGACTCCATCTCAACATCAACGACAATAATAAAAATATTTTTCTTTTTTTTCTTTCTTTTTTTTGAGATGGAGTCTCCCTCTGTTGCCAGGCTGTAGTGCAGTGGTACGATGTCAGCTCACTACAACCTTCTCCTTCCAGGTTCAAGCGATTCTCCTGCCTCAGCCTCCCGAGTAGGTGGGACTACAGGCACACGCCTCCATGCCCTGCTAATTTTTATATTTTTAGTAGAGATGGGGTCTCGATCTCTTGACCTCATGATCCCCCCCACCTTGGCCTCCCAAAGTGCTGGGATCACAGGCGTGAGCCACTGCGCCAGGCCTTAAAAACACTTTAATATTTATTTGTCCTAGGTATGTGCCCTGGGATGGAACCTGGGGCAGCTTTTACTTGAGGGGGCAGAAAAAAAAAAAGGTGGTGGGGTGGTGGGGAGGAGAGGCTATCGTGGTGAAGAGAAAGGGGGAGAATGGGATGGAGTGAGGTGGGAGGGGCGGAGGGGAAAGGCCACAAGGAGGGCTTCGATTCTAGGGGTGTTGATCCAGATCTGCAGTTGGGTCCAGCTTCTCTGTTCCTCCGAGTGTGGAGATTGTGCTGGAGAGACAGTCCAGTGCAGTGCCCTGGGGGCTGGGACTCCTAAGATGGGGCAGTAAGGTTGCAAGTTTTGGCAGTTTACTGTTTATGGTGGCACCGGAGGTTCAGGAGTTTTGTTAGGGAGAGAAAAGACTTGCTGGAACAGAAAGTAGTTGCTGAAAAGCAGTTATTCACAAAGGAGAAGCCGTTTCTTCAGTCAGAATTTACATTGCTACCCTGCAGGCTGGTTTTTGGATTCATCAAAAGACAGTTCCAAAGAAGTAGTGTTACAAGCCTGGGTGTGGTGGCTCGTATCTGTAATACCAACACTTTCGGAGGCTGAGACACCGGTGGATCTTTTGAGCCTGGGAGTTTAAGACCAGCCTAGGCAACATGGTGAAACCCCATCTCTACAAAAAAATACAAAAATTAGCCGCGTGTGGTGATATTCATCTGTAGTCCCAGATATTCTGGAGGTGGAGGTGGGAGAATTGCTTGAGTCCAGGAGGTTGAGGCTGCAGTGAGCTGTGATTGCACCATTGCACTCCAGCCTGAGTGACCCTGACTCAAAAAAAAAAAAAAAAAGAAAAAAGAAAAAAAGAAAGGAAAATGGTGTTACAGTGGTTCCCTCCCTGGACTGTCTCTGCTGCCATCTGCTGTAGAATGGCCGAGGGAAAGTCTAGGCGTCAGGGTAGGAGGGCAGAGTCTTGCCTCAGGCCTTTCTGGACTTTCTTCTGTTGACATTAAAATTAGCCTTGAACTGGTTGAGAAAGGTCCTCCCTGAGCCCCTTTGCAGGGGAACAAAAATCAAGCAAAAATTAAAATGTAAGGAAAACCAAACCCACGTACCCTGTGTTGTGAACATGCTACCTTGAGTGAAGGTGCAGATCAAGAGAGACAAGCCAGAGTTTTCCAGTTTCGTTACACTTGCAGCTCCCTTGGGAGCAACAGCACCCTACACAAAGTCACTCAGGTGAAGCCCCGGGCCAGCCATGTGGCAAAGGGGGAGGGGCTGGCTGTGGGAATGCGCCTTTTTTGTGGTCTCTGTGGGAGGCAGGGGAACATGGCTTATGACTGGCTAATTTGAATAATTTCACTGGGTTCTGGGACCTAAGGGCTGTCCTTCATTGTCTGGCACCTGGTCCAGGGCAGTTAGGGTGGGTGTGTAGTGGCCCAGAGTGTGAGGACCCAGTCAGGGAGGTGGTTGAGGTGTGGAGGTAACTGGCCACTCGACAAGAGGAACTGACTACCTCTACCTCTAGGGGGTTGACAGCATTAAACACGCACACACACACACACACACACACACACAGTGCCTGTATTACACCCTGTGAACTGAGGAATTAATAGCTAACTTTCTTATTTTAGAAGGTATAATCTTGGAAATGTAAAAAAGTCTCTATACTTCAGCCTAAATTTGCAAACAGAGTTCTAAGCCATTATCTGCTGTTTCTTACTGTACCATGCAGGAGCTCTTGTTTTGGCCAGGCATGGTGGCTCATGCCTGTAATCATAGCACTTTGCGAAGCAGTGGCGGGAGGATGGCTTGAGTCCAGACTTTGAGACCAGCCTGGGCGGTGTAATGAGATCCCTGTCTCTAAAAAAAAAAAGAGTTCCTTTTTAAGCTATGGGTAGATAGCTGTTTTCATTTTGTCAGCAGACCTTTTTGCTTGGGAAACCACAGCCCACAACTTCCTCCCAGGTGTTCTTATCATCTTTGAGAAGGAAGAGGTGAGGGTCAGGCTGCTGTGTGGCTCTGACAGGTAGAATGGTGGCCCTCCCAAAGACGTTGACATTGGAATTCTTTTTGTTTTTTTGGAGACAGAGTCTCACTCTGTCGCCCAGGCTGGAGTGCAGTGGCGCAATCTTGGCTCCCTGCAACCTCCACCTCTCAGGTTCAAGCAATTCTCCTGCCTCAGCCTCCCTAGTAGCTGGCATTACAGGTGCCCGCCACCATGCCCAGCTAAGTTTTGTATTTTTAGTAGAGACAGGGTTTCACCATGTTGCCCAGACTGGTCTTGAGCTCCTGGCCTCAAGTGATCCACCCACTTTGGGCTCCCAAAGTGCTGGGATTACAGGCATGAGCCACCACACTTGGCCCACATTCTAATTCTTGAAACTAGTGAATATGCTACTGTAGGAGAGGAAAGACTTCCCCTCCACTCTCCAAGGGTTTCATAGCTGAGTCCATGAAATGAACTGACAACAGGCAGATTAACAGGAGAAAAGTTATACAAATGTATTATGTGCACAGGAGCATCACAGGAAAGAAAGGGGAATACCCAAAAAACCAGTGGGATTTAGGAGCTTGTATGCCCTCTTCATAGGGAACAGGGAAGGAGGCATGCAGGCAATTTAGGAGAGAGTAAGTGATTTTGGGATAAAAATGAATGGGCCCTTGTCTGAGTGTGGTATTGGCTTCTTGTTTTCTCGCCTGTGATGAATTAATCTTCCCTGGCTGGGACCCAGCGCGGTGGCTCACAGCTGTAATCCCAGCACTTTGGGAGGCCGAGGCAGGTGGATCATTTGAGGTCAGGAGTTTGAGACCAGTCTGACCAACATGGTGAAACCCCATCTCTAGTAAAACTACAAAAAAAATTAGCAAGGCATGGTCAGCGCTTGTAGTCCTAGCTACTCGGGAGACTGAGCAGGAGAATCGTTTGAACCCGGGAAGCGGAGGTTGCAGTGAGCCGCATGGCGCCACTGCGCTCCGGCCTGGGAGACAGAGCAATACTCTGTCTCAAAAACAAAAAACAAAAAAACTTCCCTGGCGGTGAAACTCCTGGGGAGGGGACTGGGGACAGCTGAGTTCTTTTTTGAGGATCTGAATTGAGGTAGATGGGGAGTTAACAGAAAGCCTCCTCTTGTATTTGTTGTTTTTCAAGTACCTCCAGCTCTAAGTCATCAATATACCAAATGGGTGTATTTGGGGATGGCATTTCCTGAACTACTTCATTACCTGACATGGTAAAAGGAAAAAAAATCTTTTTTTTGTGATGGAATCTCACTCTGTTGCCCAGGCTAGAGTGCAGTGGCACAATCTCAGCTCACTGCAACCTCTGCTTCCTGGGTTCAAGCAATTCTCTTGCCTCAGCCTCCAGAGTAGCTGAGATTACAGGTGTGTGCCACCTTGTGTGACTAATTTTTATATTTTAAGTAGAGATGGGGTTTCACCATGTTGATCAGACTGGCCTTGAACTCCTGGGCTCATGATCCACTTGTCTTGGCCTCCCAAAGTGCTGGGATTTCAGGTTTGAGCCACCATGCCCAGCTGGTAAAAGGAAATTAAGGTTGCTAATCAGCTGATCTTGAAATGGGGCCAGTCTAATTATGAGTGCTTAAAAGTGGAACAGGAAGGCAGAAGAGAGGATCAGAGAGATGCGACATTGGAAGGACTTGATCTGTTGCTGGCTTGCAGGTGGCAAAAGGGGCCATGTGCCCAAGAATGCAGGCAGCCTCTAAGAAGCTGGCAGAGGCAAGGAAAGTAAGCTTTTTCTAGAGCCTCTAACAAGAATGCAGCTCTGTATACATTTTGATTTTAGCCCAGTGAGGCCCATGTTAGACCTCTGACTGGCAGAATTCCAAGATAATAAGTTTGTACTGTTTTAAGTCACCACATTCATGATAATTTCTTTTTAAATGGCAGCAAAAATAACAGTACAGAGGCTGAAAGGAGTTAGCTGCTCTTGAGTGTTGAAAGGATGCTCATTCAGAACCACTCTCCTATACCTCTTGCTACTGAAACCATTCAATATCAATGATTTGTTTTTGAGCAGAAATGAGCTGATTAAGGGATACTCAGTTTACAGGATCTCTGGGAGGGTCACAGACTGGGTTTTGGAGCACACAGCCAGGTACAATCTCCAAACATACTGTAGTGCTGCTCTTCTAAAACTGTTTTTTTTTTTTTTTTGAGACAGAGTCTCCTTCTGTGGCCCAGGCTGGAGTACAATGGTGCGATCTTGGCTCCCTGAAAGCAGGTTCACTCCCAGGTTCAAGCAATTCTCCTGCCTCCGCCTCCCAAGTAGCTGGGATTATAGCCATGCGCCACCATGCACAGCTAAGTTTTTGTATTTTTAGTAGAGACGGGATTTCACCATGTTGGCCAGGCTGGTCTTGATTCCTGACCTCAGGGGATCCACCTGCCTTGGCCTCCCAAAGTGCTGGGAGGATAGGCATTAGCCACCATGCCCAGGCTTGTCTAAAGCATTTAAACAAATCTGTTTATGTTTACCTTGGAAAGTTTCAAACCACAGAAAAATGGAAAGGACACTATAATGAACCCCCTTATCTCCTGGACTTGGATATCCTGAGAGAACTTGGGTACAGGACGTTTATTCGGGAGGTGATCCCAGAAAGCACAAGTGAAAGGGCGCAGGACGTGGGACAGGAAAGGAAAACACAGTAATAATATGTGCATTCCTGAGGCCATCACTGCTGTGTGCACCGGTGCTTTGTCCTGGGGACCTTCTGGGAAACCATGCACCATAAGCTTCCCAGTTGTCTCACCAGAGGCGGGGGAGACTGGGGCTTTTATCCACTACCTTCTCTCCCCATTGGTTAAGAGTCAACCCTGAGAAAGTCAACTGCCTCAGTTTCCAAGTTGTGCCTAACCAACAGTACTGCATGCTTCCCTGTGCTGGAGAAAGCCATCTGGCAGAGAACTTGTGAGATGTGTCATCTGAGGTGTCAAGTCTTCCGATTCCAGAAACTGTGAACCACAGCTTTGAGTGAACTCAAACGGGAGCTGAGGGGATGTGGGGTGGGGCATCAACATCATCTGCTACAGTTCTCCTAAGATTTACGCTAACATCTTGCCATCTCTTGCCCCCTCTCTCTATATGCCCATACATATGGCAAAGACATAGTATTTATCATGTGCCGGGAACTGTGCCTCTATTCAGCCCTTGAGTCTGTATAACGACACTATGAAGCAGGTATCCCATGCCTGTGATGGTTAGAGGTCACTGGAATCATTCCAAAGGGTGTTGGAAACATTCTGTTTTCTTTTTTGTTCTTTTTTTTTTTTTGATATAGAGTCTTGCTCTGTTTTCAGGCTGGAGTGCAATGGCATGATCTCAGCTCACCACAACTTCCGCCTCCTGGGTTCCAGCAATTCTCCTCCCTCAGCCTCCCAAGTAGCTGGGACTACAGATGCATACCACCACACCCAGCTGATTTTTGTATTTTTAGTAGAGACGGGGTTTCACCATGTTGGCAAGGATGGTCTTGATCTCTCGACCTGGTGATCCACCCCCCTCGGCTTCCCAAAGTGCTGGGATTACAGGCCTGAGTCATTGCACCCAGCCATATTTTCAAATATCATTATGCTAGAAATTACATTTTGTGCAACGACTTGAACTTATGGTGACAAATTTTAGATGCCAACCTAAAAATATACAGGGAGGTGCATAGTTTTTCAAAATTCTTTCTGCGAGTAAGCAGCCAAAGAGTCCCCATCGTAGACTTGTGCCATCGTGTCTGCATCTGGTGCTATGCCCAGAATCACTAAACAGGGTGGTGGGGGCTGGGGTAGGGAGAGACGTGGGGAAGCAGCTAAGGCACTTCTGTGGTTGCCCTGAAAGAAATCCTGGGAAATACATTTTTAAAAGAAAAACAAAAAGAAGGATGCTATAGATAGAAAGTGAGTTCAGCTTGCTGAAGGTCCAGATGGATGCGTGCTGAATACCCAGGCTGTGCTCTCCACATTCTGATTCTGTCCCTTAGCCTGAGGATGCTGAGTTAGTGGTCACATGCTGTCCCAACCTGTTGTCTCCCCTTTTATATGTACTTGGTTTTCTTTTTGCTCTTTTGAGACAGTCTGGCTGTGTCACCCAGGCTGGAGTGCAGTGGTGCCATCTGAGTGCACTGCAACCTCTGCCTCCTGGGTTCAAGTGATTCTCTTGCCTCAGTCTCCTGAGTAGCTGAGATTACAGGCACCCACCACCCTGCCCAGCTAATTTTTGAATTTGTAGTAGAGACGGGATATCACCACGTTGGCCAGGCTGGTCTTGAACTCCTGACCTTGTGATCTGCCCGCCTTGGCCTCCCAAAGTGCTGGGATTACAGGCGTGAGCCACTGCCCCTGGCCTGTACTTAGTTTTCTTAATGTTGCCTCCTCAACCTTTAAGTGTTCAACTTACTTTATGATCAATGTGGCTATTTTTTTTTTAAAGGTTTTCTGGCCAGGTGCAGTGGATCATGCCTGTAATCCCAGCACTCAGGCTGAGAAAAGCAGATCACTTGAGGTGAGGAGTTTGAGACCAGCCTGACCAACATGGTGAAACCTCGTGTCTGCTACAAATACAAAAAAGTTAGCCAGGCATGTGCCATCATGCTGGTACTCTCAGCTACTCGGGAGGCTGAGGCAGGAGAACCACTTGAACCCAGGAGGCGAAGGTTTCAGTGAGCCGAGACCATGCCACAATACTCCAGCCTGGGCAACTCAGTGAGACTCTGTCTCCAAAATAAATATATAAATAAATAAAAATAAAAAGGATTTTTATCTAACTTTATGAAGAAGACAAGCTGACACATTTTTCTCTTCTAGAGAATGAATACGGTAGCATTAGCTTCATAGTACAAGCACATTGAGGGCACAAGGTGAGCTGTGAGGTAGTTGTGAGGCTGTGATGAGAAATGAGCTATGGGGGCAGGGCCACAAACAGTGACAACAGAAAAGCTACCTTATGTGGAGAAGAGGTGCCTTGGATGTAATTTATCTAACCGACTTTTACAACCAATCAAGATCATCAGCTATAACCTTGCCTTTTCCTGTTTAGAAAACAACATTCTGTAATTTACAGGGATAAGCTGGTTGGTTCTCTTGAATCTGTTCTCCCCAAGAGTAGAGTAAGAAAGTTTAGAAAGGTTGTTAGAATCTGGTCTAATTAACAGCTCGATCCAGGTTATAAAGGTGTTTCTCAAGGTTGTTGCAATGTTCAGTTTAGTTCATATATTCAGCTATTTTTTTCCTCACAGTGTTGTTCATGTTACCCAGGCTTGGTAAGAAAAACCCTTAAGAGAGGCTTTCTTGGCTCTGATTTCCTCTTCATATCTGGTAAATGGGGAAAGAGCTTCTGCTTTGAAACCAGACAAGCATGTGTTTAAATCTAGGCTCACCACTTATTAGTTGTGAAGATGAATAGATTATTTAAATTCTCTGAGCCCCAGTTTCCTTTCCTGCAGAATGGGGATGGCATCTCCTCCTCACAGGGCTGCTGTGAGGAATTAGCAAGGGCATGTGTGCAGCGAGCCCAGTCCATTGGTATACTATCAATGATGGCCTGTGTTAATATTGTCATCATTACCCTTCTGATCGGTAATTTGATTTCTGAACAGACTGACTATAGAAAAAAAAAGTCTTATGCAGAAGAATGATTCAAACCTTTGGCTGGTTTTATTGTAAGTTGTAGAAATCAGAAATTGGTATTCTGGTTTTACGTCACTAGTAGTTGGTTACTGAAATAATTTCATCAGTTCGATTACCAGTAGGCCTAGGGTAATGTCCTAAATGCAGTAGGTAGTAAGGAATAATTTGAATAGCCTTTTAATCTATAAAGCAATTACAAAAACCATCTCATTTAACCTTCTTCTAAAAATGTATGGTTTTTTTTTTTTTTTTTTTTTTTTTTAATGACAGGAAAAAAGAAGAAGAAAGAAAAAGTGGGAGAGAGAACAGAATTCTTGCTCTATTGCCCAGGCTGGAATGCAATCTTAAAAAGGTATTAAAAACCTCTTTTATGCCGTCAATTGTACTTAACAACAGAGACAGGAAGGAATAA
>CAUYQU010095542.1:0-15736 GCA_963574635.1 Cheracebus regulus
GAGGGAGGAGGGATGCGCGGAGGGAGGAGGGATGCGGGGAGGGTGGAGGCTGCGGGGAGGGAGGAGGCTGTGCGGAGGGAGGAGGCTGCGGGGAGGGAGGGCAGATGCGGGGAGGGAGGAGGCTGCGGGGAGGGAGGAGGCTGTGCGGAGGGAGGAGGCTGCGGGGAGGGAGGAGGGATGCGCGGAGGGAGGAGGGATGCGGGGAGGGTGGAGGCTGCGGGGAGGGAGGAGGCTGTGCGGAGGGAGGAGGCTGCGGGGAGGGAGGAGAGATGCGGGGAGGGAGGAGGCTGCGGGGAGGGAGGAGAGATGGGGGAGGGAGGAGGGCTGCAAGGAGCAGCCAGGGCACTGGGACAGGCGTTCCTCTGGGTCAGGATGTTTCCCGCTGGCTGTCGGGGAGGTGAGCTTCGAGGCCCCCTGACATGGCTGGCCGTACCATGGTCCTAATCTCACTCAAGTGCTCGGGTCCCCGTCCTGGGAGGTGTCCCGTGGCCTGAGCTCTGGACTTTGGGGCCGGCTGCTCACGACTGTCCAGACACAGGCACCCTTCCATGACCACTGCCCCAATGCCTGCCCAGCCCTGGGCCAGCCCAGTGCTCTGGGGCACTCCCCCAGGGGTGGGTGGTCCCCGAAAAGCCCTGGACAGAAGGACTCACAGACTCCAAGTCCCCAGGGCTGTGGCAGTCCCCAGCAGCACCCCTCCCGGCCCTGGCTCCTACCTGACCGGGGCCTGCAGCTCTTGCTCCACAGGCACACCTCCACCTGGACACAAGCATTTATAGCCAGGCTCTGCAGCCGCCAGGGGCTGGCAAATATTTGGCGACAGCATTGTCATCGCAGACTGGACAAATAGAGCCCGTTTGCTTTAGCGCCCAGCAACCAGGGCCCCAAGGGGGGAGCACACCCCCGGCCTCACCTGCACGCGGTCTGCCCGGGGACCATGGAGTGTTTGTGCGGGCGCAGCTGGCTCGCCCCCGGGCCCCCGGGGCCCTTATCTCTGCTGCTGACTGAGGCCCGGACCCAGCCTCGTCAAATAGGCGGAAAATTAAATTTCATGCTATTTTGAGTTCTGGAGTAGGCCTCTCTAGAGGACATCCTGTCTCTGCAGCCAGCGGGGTGAACGCCACTCCCGGCCGCAGGAGGGCCCGGGGGATAGGGGTGGGGAAGGGGGCGAAGTCCCAGGGACCCCCAGCCAGGGCCCAGCGTGTGGGCTGCAGGGAGGGTCCTGGAGCGCCTGCCCAGCTCCCCCAGCCATCGGGCCCTCCTGGACAGCTGGGACCATCTCCACTGGCCCAGCTGTGACTGGGACCCCTGCGGGGGCCACCGCCACCCGCCTGCCCGCCCAGAGCTCAGAGCTGTTTGCAATGGATCATTAATGGAGGGACCCCCTGCTTCCCTGGGCCTTCCTTTCTCTGCTGCAGCCACCCCTGGGGTGGGAGTGGGGATCTGGGGACCCTCCCCTTGACCACGACTCCCAGGAAAGCCTCCCCCAGAAGCACCCCAAGGGCCTCTGCCGCTCCCACTGACTCCCAGCTCCTCCTGGGTGGCCCCAGCTGGTCCACTGTGGGGGCCGTGTTAGCTTCCTGGGGCTGCTGTAACAATGACCACATCCCGGGTGGCCTGGAACACAGGTCCGGAGGCCAGAGGTCCCGGGCAGAGCTCGCCAGGAGTGGCTGGCTCCTTGCCTCGTGGTTATGTCTCCCCCGTCTCTGCCTCTGTCCTTACAGGGTCTTCTCTGTAAGTGTCCTCTGCCCTCCTAGGGGTACCCTGTCCCTGGATTTAGGGCCGTCAGCTTCACCAGTTACACCTGCAGGGACCCCCCACCATTTCCAAATGAGGTCCCACTCAGACCTGGCGTGGACGTGCCTTGTAGGGACTTGGGTCATCCCGGCACAGGCGCCGTCCGCACGTGACTGTCCCTGGCCTTGGCATTCACCAGATGTGCCCCCCACTTGGCACAGTGCTCTCCGGAGCAGCCCTCAGTGGCCCAGGTTGGGAGGACTCAGTGCCGTTCCCAGGGACTCCGGCTCTGAGGACGGGACTGCAGCCCCTAGCCTGGCCTGGCCCTGACACTCCCTGTCCCGAGCCCCCAGCTCCTGGGCCTTCACCTTCCAGCAGCCTGGGCGACCCCCACCCTGGGTCCTCACCCCTGCACTCCAGGCGTCCCCCAGTCAAGTGGGAGCCCAGCCTCTCCCGCCCTGTGACATCCAGTACACAGGGATTTGGGCAGTGGCCCCACCCTTCCCTGTGCCCGGGGGCCCCTGGCGACCTGCCCCAACTTCTCAGGCACCCGGAAGGCAGGAGACCCCAGGGGGCTTCAGGCGGCCTCTGCGACCTCTCAGCGTCTGTGGCTGCACTCAGGACCCCCGGCTTCGGAGGAAGGGACAGGAAATGAAAAGTTCAGCCTTAAGAGTGAGCCCTGCAAAGGCCGGCTGGCGACCGCCACAAAGGGTCTGGGTAGGTCCCAGGTGACTCCACAGCCTACATGAGTCCCTGCCCTGATGACCCCACAGCCCAGGTGAGCCCACACCCCAGGTGACCCCACAGCCTTGGTGACCCCACAGCCTACATGAGTCCACAGCCCTGATGACCCCACAGCCCAGGTGGGCCCACACCCCAGGTGACCCCACAGCCTACATGAGTCCACAGCCCTGGTGACCCCACAGCCCAGGTGACCCCACAGCCCAGGTGACCCCACAGCCCTGGTGACCCCACGGCCCGGGTGACCCCACGGCCCTGGTGACCCCACACCCCAGGTGACCCCACGGCCCGGGTGACCCCACGGCCCTGGTGACCCCACACCCCGGGTGACCCCACGGCCCGGGTGACCCCACGGCCCTGGTGACCCCACGGCCCGGGTGACCCCACGGCCCTGGTGACCCCACACCCCAGGTGACCCCACGGCCCAGTTGACCCCACGGCCCTGGTGACCCAACAGCCCAGTGAGCCCACGTCCTGGGGTGAGGTGCATCTGGCCATACTCAGCCCTGAGCATCCAGACGGTGTAGGGACCTCTGTTCCGGGCTTCATGGGGAATGCCCTGAGACTCCAGGTCTGGTGACGCTTGGCCAGGCCCTGGCTGTGGGGGCTTTGGCAGCCTCCCCAGCTGCCCTCTGATGCCGCGTCAGCGAGGACCTGCAGCTGCCCAGGCTCAGGGAGGGCCCTAGGCCCCATCTCCCCAGATACAGCCCCTGCCCCTACTGACCCGGGGAGCTCCAGGCCTGGGGCCCTGGGTGCCCCTGCCCTGGTCTGCTCAGAAACCCCAGGCCAGACCTGCAGAGGGTGGGGGTCCTGCTGCTCCTGGCTGTGGCCACAGTGCCCTCTGCCACACACGGTGGAGTGGCCGGGGCCGGCGGAGGGAAGGGCTGGGAGTCAGTAGGGGCCCTGAGGGAACGTCAGTGGAGGACCCAGAAGGACCCCTGGGCCCCGTGTTCTGCCCTGAAAGGCGCGGGAGGCAGGGGACGGCAGGCCCAGGCTTCGGGCGCAGGTGGCCACCAGCTCGCTCAGTCGCCAGCCTCGTCTGTGTTGGACGCTGTCCTGGACGCCGAGGGCGAGGACATGAGACACAGCCCCTCATGGAGGAGGCTGGTGTCGGGGCTCGGAGGGCGAGCTTCGGGAAGCGAAAGGGGATCCCGCCGAGCGGACAGCCCGGACACCCGGCCCTGCGATGGCCCCAGACATCCGTGCCCTAACCCCCAGCACTTCCACGGCCGAACGCCAGCGCAGGGTCCCCGTCAGAGGCAGGCAGGAGGCTGAGTCCGCGAGGCTGGCGGAGGCCCGGAGCTGGGATGCCGGAGCTTCTGGAAGCTGGAGGGCGGGAGCCGTGGCTGCCTGGGAGAAAGCCTCGGCAGGGTGACTCCTTCCCGGCAAAGGCCGCACGCAGCCCCCGCCTCAGGACCCTGGGTTTCCCTCCGTCCTCTGACTCGGACTCTGGGGGCCTGCCTGTGACCCCACGGGTCTCAGAGCCGTCTGGATGCTGGTCTCTGCCTCACAAGGAACCACAGAGACAACCCCAGTCTGGGATGGAAACTTCTGGAGTGGGCACAGACCGGAGCAGACAGGCATTTGGGAGGGGGTGTTGGGGCAGCGCGGCGTGGGGCCGGCGTGGACACCCAGGGAGCTGCCCGAGGCTGGAGCCCTGGGCTGTCGGTGCTAAGCGGGCAGCGAAGGGCAACCCAGGGGTGGCCTGAGGGGGCGAGGGCGGGATGTGGGGACTCCTCGCTGTTAGCCTTCTACCCGGAAGTCCTGAGGTAGACTCAGGGGCCTGGCGGGAGGGGACTAGCTTCTGGTGAGGCTGGGTGGGGCGGCAGCCTCTGGGGGGTCATCGGGGACGGCAGAAAGACACAGGTCCCACAGCACTGCCGGCCTGTGTCCCGCCTGGGGTTGGGCGGCCGGGGCCACACCGAGGAGCACAGGAGGCCCCTGCAGTGGGGCTGGGCCCCAGCAACTTCAGCATCTGTGGCCACCACGCCGCTCACGGGGGTCCCCGCCCATGCGCCCATCCCAGCTCCCACCGCTGCTGTCCGGCTTCAGGCCCGGGAGGAGGGCGCTGCCCTTCCGAGTGCGGCAGGCCTGCTGTGCCCACTCACCCCATATTGATCGTTCTGGAGAAAATCAATAGCTCCAATATGCCAGCTCTCGACAGGCCCTGGGGCTCGTCCCCACCGCGAGGCACGAGACGGCCGCAGCCTCCACCGTGCAGGAACGGGACGTTGGGCCTCCCGAGAAATGTGTCTGTGTGCTTTCAGATAGTGGGGTTACGTCCCTGGGGAGGGAAAGGGGGAGGACGAGAGCAGCTGCCCGGGCAGTGCCAGCACCAGCTCCGCATGGACTGGCCAGGGAGGGCCGGGCCGCAGGGACGCAGGCGCCCAGCACATTCGCTGTGGCTCTTCCCAGCCGGGGTCAAGCAAACACACAGCACTGGGGCGGAGGGGAGGGGGAGACGTCCACACCCACCAGCCAAAGGCCCCTGGGGGCAGATGGGCACCGTGGAGCAGGCTGTGTGCTCAGCCTGGAGCCCCAGCTCCTCCGAAGTGGGAGGACCCTCTGGGCCCAGGAGTTTGAGCCCAGCCTGAGCAACATAGCAAGACTGGCTCCACAAAAACTAAAAAAACGTGGATGGGCGCGGTGGCTCCCGCCTGTAGTCCCAGCACTTGGGAGGCCGAGGCGGGAGGATCACCTGAGGTCAGGGGTTTGAGACCGGCCTGGCCAGCAGGATGAAACCCTGTCTCTTCTAAAAATATAAAAATTAGCGGTGGCACATGCCTGTAGTCGCAGCTACTCAAGAGGCTGAGGCAGAATTGCTTGCACCCGGAGGCAGAGGTTGCAGTGAGCCGAGATTGCACCCCTGCAGTCCAGCCTGGGCGACAGAGCAAGACTGTCGTCACCCCCCCCAAAAAAAGGGAGGGATGCAGATGTCCTCTGGAGTGGCTGCTGTCAGGAGTGGGGCCCCTCTGGTTGGGCACCTGTGTTAGTGTCCTGGGACCCCAACAACCAGGCCGACACACTGGGTTTCCTCAGTTCCAGAGGCCACAGGTTCAAACCCAAGACGTCAGTGGCACCCTGCTCCCTCCAAGGGCTCCAGGGAGCCTCCGATCTGTGCCTCTCCCCTCCCCTGTGGTTACCGTCGGTCCTGAGTGTGCCTGGGCTGGAGGGGAAGCTGTGAGCCTCCACACCCGGCCTCCTCTACCCTCCTTGTAAGCACTCTGGCTGTTAGATTTAGGGTCCACCCTAGTCCAGAAGGGCCCTGTCCTGACTAATCACGTTGGCAAAGAACCTGTTTCCAGACAAGGTCAAGCTCTTGTGTTCTGAGGGATCATGAATTTGGGGTCTGTTGAACCCAGGCTGGCGTCTTCCAGTCCCCACAGGAGGCTGAGTGGGACAGGGGACGCCCATTTTCCACTTGGAGGAAGCCACCCTTCCCAGATGTCTCATTTCTGTTTGAGACTGAGATGAGTTTGGTGGCCTCTCAGAGGCTGGCCCACCCCTGGGGTGAAGCCGCAGCCCCTGCCTGCACCCCCCGGCTCTGCCCCCGACTCTGCTGCTGTCCTGGGGCAGCTCGTGCTTAACTGCCCCAAAACACCCCAACCAGGCAGCTGCACCAGCCTAGCCCACAGGCTCCACGCCTAACCGCAGGACCCTTCGATTTCCACCTCCTCCAGGAAGCCCCCCGGGTTGCACACCAGGATGAAGCTGAGCAGTGCTCCCCAGCCACACATTGAACTTCCTCCTCCCACACAGCGGATGCTCCCAGGTCGTCACAGGGGGTTTGGTTTGACGGTGATTCCAGGTGGGGTTCTGGGGGAGAACAGGTGGGGCAGCGCCCGGTGAGGAGGACCTGGGCAAACAGGTGCCTCTGTTGACACAGCAGCCCCACACACGTCTGGGCTCGGGCCGCCCAGGTGTTGCTGAGCTCGAGACACCTCCAGCCCCGCTTCCTGGCCTTGATGCCAAGAGCTCCTGGGGGAACAGAACGGCTCCCAGATTCGGCGCTGCTTCTGCTGGGAACCAGGGTCAGGAGCTGGTGATCCAGAGGCGAGCAGATTCTGGCCCAGGGGAAGAGGCTTGTCAGGACCGCCCGGCCACACACAGTGCAGCCGACGGGCAGAGGTCCCCTCCACCACCAGGGCAACGGGCAGACTGAGCTGTACCGGCCGTCAGGGGCACGCCCTCCCGCTCCGGAGCCATCCTGAGAGGAAAGAAGCTTCCCACCTTCTCTGTAGGCACCTCCAGGCTTCCAGCTAATCTCACAGTTGGAATGGGTTTGAATTCCTCTCTGAGACTCTGGGCATATGAGATGATACAGTCTTGTTCTGTAGACATATTGCAAAAAAAAAAAAAAAATGGACCTGGGTATGGTGGCTCACACCTGTAATCCCAGCACTTTGGGAGGCTGAGGCAGCAGATCACGAGGTCAGGAGTTCAGGACCAGCCTGGCCAGCGTGGTGAAACCCCATCTCTACTAAAAACACAAAAATTAGCCAGACAGGGTGGTACGCGCCTGTAGTCCCATTTACTTGGGAGGCTAAGGCAGAAGAATTGCTCAAACCCAGGAGCTGAGATCATGCCACTGCACTCCAGTGTGGTGACACAGCAAGACTCTCCCTAAAAAAATAACTAAAATTAAAAAATAGATGAAAACACACACAAAGAAATGACATGTTTTGTTTTATTTATTTATTTTTTTCTGAGATGGAGTCTTGCTCTGTTGCCCAGGCTGGTTTGCAGTGGTGTGATCTCGGCTCACTGCAGCCTCCACCTCCCAGGTTCAAGCGATTCTCCTGCCTCAGCCTCCCGGGTACCTGGGACAACAGGCGTGTGCCACCACGCCCAGCTAATTTTTTTGTATTTTTAGTAGAGACAGGGTTTCACCATGTTGGCCAGGACGGTCTCGATCTCTTGACCTTGTGATCCGCCTGCCTCGGCCTCCCAAAGTGCTGGGATTACAGGCGTGAGCCACCGCGCCCGGCCAATTATTGTATTTTTAGTAGAGATGGAGTTTCACCATGTTGGCCAGCCTGCTCTCGAACTCCTGACTTCAGGTGATCTGCCCACCTCGGCCTCCCAAAGTGCTGGGATTATAGGCGTGAGCCAGCGCACCTGGCCTTGTTTTCTAAATTAAAAAAAAAAAAAAAATTAGCCAGGCATGATGACATCCACCTGCAGTCCCAGCTACTTGAGAGACTGAGGTGGGAGGATCCCATGAACCCAGGAGGTCGAGGCTGCAGTGAGCTGTGATCACGCCACTGCACTGCAGCCTGCTCTTTTGAACAAGACCTTGCCTCAAACAAAAAACAAAAAACGAACTTGCTTCAGGCCTCAACTTCCCCGAGTTGAGAGAAATCCAAGCTCAGTGTTGCTGCAAAGAGCTTCCTGGCTCCCCTGCAGGCCCATCAGGAGATGGGGTTGCCAAGTGCTGGAGCTGAGCCTGGAGTCTTCAGGGGGTCCTGTTGCTTGGGGGCGCTCCTTGTCAGGCCTTCATGGAGAGGGATTACTGTAACCCCCTGAAGGTTTCTTTCTGCCTGCTGCACAGACAGGATCGATTCACTGAGACCACAGCATTGTGCTCAAGACTTTAACTGGGAGGATGGCCATGCCACTCAGGAGATGGAGTTATGAGCAAATCGGTCTCCCCAGAGGCTCCGACGTGAGGGCATTTTCAAAGGTACTGTGGTGGGACTGCTCTGTCTATGGAGTAGCCATTTCTTTTTCTTTTTTTTTGTGATGAGGACGGAGTTTTGCTCTTGTTGCCCAGGCTGGAGTGCAATGATGCGATCTCGGTTCTTCGCAGCCTCTGCCTCCCGGGTTCAAGTGATTCTCCTGCCTCAGCCTCCCGAGTAGCTGGGATTCCAGGCGCCCACCACGCCCTGGAGCAGCCATTCTCTTCCTCTTCTACCTTCCTAATAAACTTGCTCTCACTTTACACTCTGGACTCGCCCTGATTCTTTCTTGCCGGGGATCCGAGAACCCTCTCTCAGGGTCTGGACCATGACTCCTTCCCTGTAACACATTCTGGCAAACCGCAGAAGGGACTACAGTGTGGAAACCCCCTTCCCGAAGGCTGACTTTGGGTAAATGTTGGGGTCCTGTCACATCCTTCTGGTGAGCCCTAAAAGGATGCTACTGAGGAGACCCCAGACCTAAAGGAAATAGCAGCACTGACTGGACGACTCTGGGTAAGTGGGGGGTCCTGGGTAAAGAATGGGATTGGGTTAGAGGCTCAATTTAGGGGAGTTAGTCTCTCCCCTAAGACAGAGAGGGGGCCTGGTAGCTCATGCCTGTAATCCCAGCCTTCTGGGAGGCCAAGGCAGGTGGATCACTTGAGGTCAGGAGTTCGAGACCACCTGGCCAACATGGTAAAACCCCATCTCTACTAAAAATACAAAAATTAGCCAGGCATATTGCTACCTGACTGTAGTCCCAGCTACTCTGGAGGCTGAGGCAAGAGAAATGCTTTAACCCAGGAGGCAGAGGTTGCAGTGAGCTGAGAGATCACACCACTGCACGCCAGCCTGGGTGACAAAGGCTCAAAAAAAAGGTCTGAGAGAGAGAAATTTCAGGCGCTTTCATTAGTGAGTCCTTTTTTGTGGTCTGCTGAGGGCATGGAGGGCTTCATGTGGGCCCAGCATGTGTGCTGGTAACTTACACCTGGAATTTGTACATCGCTTGGGCCCAGGAGGTCAACACCAGCCTGGGCAACATAGCAAGACCCCATCTCTACAAAAAATGCAAAAATTAGCGGGGTGTGGTGGCGTGCACCTGGGGTCAGGTACTCAGGAAGCTGAAGTGGGAGAATCACTTGAGCCTAGGAGGTAGAAATAACCGCCTCATGGGTTCACCTTGCTCACTGCCTAGACAGAGCAATAGAGAAAGAGTGATTCACGCAGAGCTGGCTGTGCGGGAGACAGGAGTTTTATTGTCACTCAAGTGAGTCTCCCTGAGCGTTTGGAGATATGAGTCTTTGGGAAGTGGGAAGTTCTGATTGGTCACGTTGGAGATGGAATCGCAGGGGGTGGAGTGAGTTTTTCTTGCTGTCTTTTGTTCCTGGGTGGGATGGCAGAACTGGTTGGGCCAGATTACGGGTCTGGGTGGGACCAGCTGATCCATCCAGTGTCCTCTGCAAAATATCTTAGGCACCGATCTTAGGCCTCACAATAGTGAGGTTATCCCTAGCAGCAATGTGGGGAGGACGTTCAGACAAGAGGTCAGAGGCTGCATGACCCCCAAACCCTAACTTCTAATTTTTTTTTTTTTTTTTTTTTTTTTGAGACGGAGTCTTGTTCTGTCACCCAGGCTGCAGTGTAGTGGCATAATCTCAGCTCACTGCAACTTCCGCCTCCTGCCTCAGCAATTCTCCCTCCTCTGCCTCCCGAGTAGTTGGGATTACAGGGGCCCGACACCACGCCTGGCTAATTTTTGTACTTTCAGTAAGAGATGGGGTTTCACCATGTTGGCCAGGCTGGTCTCAAACTCGTGACCTCATGATCTGCCCATCTTGGCCTCCCAAAGTGCTGGGATTACAGGTGTGAGCCACCGCGCACAGCCAATTTCTAATTTTATAGCTAATGTATTAGTCCTGCAAAAGCAGACTGGTCCTCAGTAAAGGAGGTCTTTTCTGGAAAGGGATGTCACCAATTTTGCTTCAGAGTCAAGCCATGAACTGAAATCCTTCCCACGGTTCTGCCTACCCCTAGGAACGAACAAGGACAGCTCAGGGGTTCGAGGCAGGATGGAGCCCCGTAGGTTGGCTCTCCTTCACTGTCATTACTTCCGCAGTTACAGTTTTTGCAAAGGAGGTTTCAGAGACCGCAGTGATGTGAGATCGCGCCACTGGACTCCGGCCTGGGCGACGAAGCGAGTCCTTGTCTCATGAAAAGGGGGAAAAAAGAAAGACAGGGCGGCCCCAAATCCGGGGGAGAAGCCTGCACGGAGGAGCGGGCGCCCAGCCCAGAGCGGGCAGGGCAGGGCTCAGGGCGCGGACCCCCCGCCAGGTCCGGCGCACCTTCAGGCCGGTTGAGAGCTATTCCGAGGCGAACTCAGACTTAACTCTCTGAGGACAATGCCCGCCCCCCGGCGCCCCGCCTCTCCTTGGCGACCAGGGACCGAGCGTCTGGGTCCTAGCCGAAAAGGACAGAAAACCACATTTCCCGGCATGCCCTCGCGCTCTCCAGGGGCGCTCGGGTCTGCGACGGAAAGAGCTCGCCGCAGACAAACGTCATTTCCGCTGCGCTACTGGACCCACGTTCTGTAGTCGTGAGCGCAGGCCTGGTATGGCGTCCGGTTTCCGGTTTCCGGTTCGGGCGACGGAGGTGACGCGATCAGGAAGCGCCACGGCGCCGAGCGCGGAGTCTAGGCAGCAATGAGCCGAGTCCTTTGTGCACCGGCGACCGGGTGAGCTCTTCAAGGTCTCCGAGAGCCGAGGGCGGGCACCGGCGGGCGGGCGGAGGGCTTACTGCGCTCTCTCTTCCAGGGCCGTCAGGGCGCTGAGGCTCATGGGCTCGGTTTCCCGAAGCCTTCATCCACTGCCCAGTTCCCGGGATCGAGCCCAACCCGCCGCCGAGGAAGAGGACTACCCTGACCGCCCTATTAAATTTTCCTCCAGCAAAGCTAACCCGCGCCTCTGGACGGTTGGCCATTCCATGGGAAAGGGATATCAGCGGCCCTGGTGGCAGGTGCTGCCCATTAGCTTCTCCTTCATGGCTCTGATCATCTGGTGCTACCTGAGGGAGGAGACCGAGACGGACCAGTGGTTGAGACGGGTGTTGGGAGAAGAGGTGCCAGACCCCAGTGATCGTTCTGAGGAGTCTGAAACCCCAGCTGCCTCCGGAGCGAGAACTTGACGGGGTGCCCGCTGGGGCTGGCAGGAAGTGAGCCAGCAGCCGCTCTTCCGATTTGACCTTAACTGTCCTGGCTATGCGTGCGTCCTCAGCACCGAAGGACTTGGATGGTGGATGGGAAACTTGGCTGTGCTGACCGTAGTGGAGGCGGAACAGAATCTCAGCAGATCAGAACCTGCTCTTGCCTGGCGCTTGATGTCCAAGGATTCCATCCACAAGACTTTTCCGATCCTTAGGAAAGGTTTCAGTTGCACTGTGTGTTGTTGGATTTTCCATGTCTTTGTATAACATAATCATGTTTGCAAAGCAATTCTGGTGACGCTTGTAATCCAGTGTTAGTTTGCAGGTAATTTGCTTTCTGAGAGGATTATCTAGCAGAAGTGTTAAACTTTATCATGTGCTGTGTAAATAACACGTCTCCATGTTTGTTTTGCACAATAACAAATCGAAAATAAATTTTAATTTTATGATATGGGATTAGATGATTCCCTTTTTTTGCATCTAGTTTATTAAAAGAGGGTATTTTAGCTGTTAATTGTATTTTATTTTTTTGAGACGGAGTCTTGCCCTTGTTGCCCAGGCTGGAGTGCAATGGCAGGATCTCCGCTGACCGCAACCTCCGCCTCCCAGGTTCAAGCGATTCTCCTGCCTCAGCCTCCCGGGTAGCTGGGACTACAGGCGCCTGCTACCACGCCCGGTAATTTAGTATTTTTAGTAGATGGGGTTTCTCCATGTTGGTCAGGTTGGTCTCAAACTCCCAACCTCAGGTGATCTGCCTGCTTCGGCCTCCCAAAGTGCTGGGATTACAGTTGTGAGCCACCACGCCCAGCCTAATTTTTTTCTTATTTACCACAGTACGTAAGTTGTACCAGCAGCTATTTTTGAAAGTTTTCTTTTCTTTTTTTCCCAGAGTGGGAACTGAGGAAAGAAACCTACATATTTATTACCAAATAGTACCAGAAATTAGGAACTTCTGCAGTTTTCTGCAAAACTTTTAAAGCAAGGCAACAACATTCTGAGTACAACTAATGAGTTTTTTGTTTTGTTTTTTTTTTTTGCAAATGATGGGCACTGTTTTTGGTTACCTGAGTGATACATTGTGTGTGCGTGTTTGAGACAGAGTCTCATTCTGTTACCCAGGCTGGAGTGCAGTGGTGCAGTTTTGGCTCACTGCTATCTCTGCCTCCTGGGTTCAAATGATTGTTTTGCCTCAGCTTCCGAAGTAGCTGAAAGTACACGCTTGCACCACCATGCCCAGCTAATTTTTATATTTTTAGTAGAGATGGGGTTTGGCATGTTGGCCAGGCTGAACTTGAACTCCTGACCTTAGGTGATCCACCTGCCTAGGCCTCCCAAAGTGCTGGGATTACAGGCAGGAGCCACTGCCCCGGACCCTAGGTTGTTTTCTTTCTTTTTTTTTTTTTTTTTTTGAGATGGAGTCTTGCTCTGTCACTCAGGCTGGAGCGCAGTGGGGTGGTCTCGGCTTGCTGCAACTTCCGCCTCCTGGGTTCAAGCGATTCTCCTGTCTCAGCCTCCTGAGTAGCTGGGATTACCGGCACCCGCCACCATGTCTGTCTAATTTTTGTATTTTTAGTAGAGATGGGATTTCGCCATGCTGACCAGGCTGGTCTCGAACTCCTGACCTCAAGTGGTCTGCCTGCCTTGGCCTCTCAAAGTGCTGGGATTATAGGCGCCTGGTTGATTGTTTTCATACATATATTTACATATACCTGTTTCAAAGACACAGCAGGATAGTCATATTGTTTTTTGATGAGACATTATCCCACATGCAGCAGATCCCAAGTGCCTCCAGGGCAGCGATTTGGGAGGGCTTTTCCAGTTGCTGACCTCACACTTGTGCTGTGGACAGACCCAAGGCCAGCTGGGCACGGTGGGCAGATCTTCCCTACACCTGGAGTTTTCAAAGGATGGCAACAGAGCAGGTTGATAGGTGAACAGCTAATTCAATACAGTTAGGATTTACTGTTATTATTATTTTGAGACGGAGTCTCGCTTTGTTGCCCAGGCTGGAGTGCAGTGGTGTGATCTCAGTTCTCTGCAACCTCCGCCTCCTGGATTCGAGCAATTCTCCTGCCCCAGCATCTAAGTAGCTGGGATTACAGGCACATGCCACCACGCCCGGCTAATTTTTGTATTTTCAGTAGAGATGGGCTTTCGCCATTTTGGTCAGGCTGGTCTCGAACTCCTGACCTCAGGCAATCTGACCGCCTTGGCCTCCCAAAGTGCTGGGATTACAGGCAGGAGCCACCGCGCTCGGCCATATTTAACTAGTTTTATAGTGTGTTTGTTCTGTTTCCCCAATTGGGCTATAGCTTTTATTTTCCCCAGGGTACATGGCACACTGACCTCCCCAGATAAGCATTTGAGAGGGAGACCATTGTAAGTATGCTAGGACAGACGCAGCTGCAGTGATTCCTTTTTTTTTTTTTTTAAGAGATGGGGTCTCACTATGTTGCCCAGGCTGGAGTGCAGTGGCTATTCAAGGCGCAATCCCACTACTGATCAGCACGGGAGTTTTGACCTGCTCCGTTTCTGACCTGGGCCGGCTCACCCCTCCTTAGGCAACCTGGTGGTCCCCCGCTCCCGGGAGGTCACCATATTGATGTCGAACTTAGTGCGGACACCCAATCAGCATAGTGCACTACAGCCCAGAACTCCTGGGCTTAAGCGGTCCTCCCACCTCAGCCTCCCAAGTAGCTGGGACGACAGGCACGCGCCACCGCGCCTGGCAGCTGCAGTGATTCCTAAAATGACAAATGGCTGGGCAGGAGGAGGAAATTTTTTTTTTTTTTTTGAGATGAAGTTTAGCTCTGTGGCCAGGCTAGAGTGCTGTGGTGTGATCTTGGCTCACCGAAACCACCGCCTCCCAGGTTCAAGCGATTCTCCTGCCTCAGCCTCCCGAGTAACTGGGATTACAGGTGTGCACCATTGTACCTGGCTACTTTTTTTTGTATTTTCAGTAGAGATGGGATTTTACCATGTTGGCCAGGCTGTTCCTGAACTCCTGACATCAGATGATCTGCCCGCCTCTGCCTTCCAAAGTGCTAGGATTACAGGCAAGAGCCACTGCCTTGCCCGGGCAGAAATTGTGTTAAAACAAAAATTCTTTCAAGGAAGATATTAACCAGTTGATCACATCTAAGCTGATGAAGTGTCTTAGAAGATCCTGCCAGTGGTGTGCATTTTGTCCCCAAGAAAGGTGAAATGCTTCATTCACACTGGAAAGCCTGGGGTTATTTATTTATTTATTTATTTTTTAAGATGGGGTTTCACCATGATGGCCAGGCTGGTCTTGAACTCCTGACCTCAGGTGATCCACCCACCTTGGCCTCCCAGAGTGCTAGGATTACAGGCGTGAGCCACCGCGCCCAGCCTCCTGGGGTTATTTTATATATGTCTGGTACCACCCTAGATTTTAAAGACCATTTCTTCCAAAGCATGAAAAAAATGATACTTTGAAACGTTAAGTCTTACATCAGTTTCCTTTGATGTCTTCAAGAAAGAAGTCCCGAAGACCCCAGAGTGAGGAGGAATAGTAGGTGTCTTTACTCACCTCGACAGCAAAGATTCCCAATTCCTAGGCCCTGAGTCCGCAAATCCTTTTCCTAGGGTTACCAGGCCCCATAGACATCTCTACTGGACAGCTCACGGGCTCCTTAAACTCCAAAACTGTAGGGCTGCTGGGCCCCACAGGGTCGTGGGGTGCCCTTTATGCTGTGCTGAAGTGCAGGATCCGAGAAGTAAAGAGACAGGACACTGAAGAACTCATGAAGAGCAGCTGGACTCGGGGGGCCACGCCACCTGTGGGCAGAGATTGGCGAGAGCCCAAATGTCCAGAAGCATTTGTATTTATTAGGTACAAGCAGGGGGCAGGGTCATGAGTGAGGTCATCATCCATGGGCTTAGTGATAGGCCATACATAATCACATGAGTCACAAGTGAGGGGGCCACCCCGTTATGTCACCTGGGTAGAGAGGTGGGCCGTGCACGGTAGGGGGCCATGCCGTGCACAGTTGTAGAAGGATATGTACAGAAAAGGGGTCCACCCCCATTAGGTCACCGAGGCAAGGAGGTGGGCCGTGTGCAACAGGTGTCATGTGCAACACTTCTTATCTGGGGGCAGGAGACTTCAAAGGGTTTCTAATAGAAGGATACTGTAAGCCAATGCAGTGGGAGCTGACAGACTTGTGCTCTTCTCTTAAGATATTTATGGGAGGACGATTTGAGCTAGCACAGAAGTGAGAAAAGACTGACAGGGTGGACAGCCGCTGTGACAGGTCACACCAGAGAGGTTCTCCCTCGGTGACTTCCAGGATCTCAGGCCTGAGGCCGACTTTCCACAGGAACTGGATGCAAGGTACTACAACTCCTTTATCAGGAGG